>CAEGAE010042603.1:0-24507 GCA_903067095.1 Girardinus metallicus
TTATGATGTAAAGCACTTTGAAATGCCTTGTTGCTGAAATGTGCTATACAAATAAAATTTGATTTGATTTGATTTGAAGTAACTTTACAGGGAGATATAAGACCTTGTTTTAGGTCAATAATTCTTTAATATTGATGAAAAAGTATCTCTTATAAATAATATTGAAGTGGAACAAGACATGTTAACTTAAAATATGGAAAAAATTATGAAAAGATTATTTATAACTTGTGCTTTTTATTAATTAGCACATTTGAAAATTTAAGGAATTATTTACTTAAGACAATCTCATATCTTTATGAAAAGTTACATGTAAGTTAGTTTTGTCTTATTTCAACTGCACTAAGATATTTGCACTGGAAACTACACCAAACTATTTGGTAGGATTTTGTGTTTATGCAGTGAACTCACATATGAAGCCCTTCATTTTTTAAATTATTATTATTATTATTATTATTATTATTATTATTATTATTATTATTATTATTATTATTATTATTATTAAGTGACTTAAAACTGGGGAAATTGTCCCAGTTTTCAAAAAGGCACTGAGTTTGTGTACATAGACGTTGCCGTGCGTTTCTCAATAAGTGTTTGTTTATGTGATAAGGGGGTGGGCAGGTTGGTGTTCGCTCCATTTTTAGACCTGCCAGGGGTCAATGTGAGTGCTAATGTGCCAGCGTATGGAGCGGCCGCTCGCAGCCAACGACATCTGAGCCTCAACGCCGCAACGCAGAAATTTCCAAGATCATTTCAGGATTTTTGTTTTTCCAATTTGCTAGCAAAGCCTCCAGGGGAAGTAAGTAGATTTAAGGTTGATGCTTTTCATGCTGCCAGAGGTCTAAAGGTGGGTGAGGTAATGTTCAGTAAATGAGAGCATGATCCATTTGCTTGCTCTGCTCACTGGGTTGATCTGAGGTAGAGGTCAGCAACCTTCACCATCCAAACAGTCATTTCTGCAAAATTATGTTTGTCCAGAGCCACAAAGTTACATCGTCGCTTTAAAGAAAAATCAGTTTGCTCTAAATACTTGTTATATGATTAAAATAAATAGCTATTAATTCTATTGTTATATTTTAGAATAAATGAATGAAACATTTTGCAGAGCCAAAATGCATTTTCTTGAATTCTATACTTATGCAAAAAATTAAAAAGGAACAATTTGTGATTTAAACCATAAAATTTGACCATGTATTTTTGGTATATCTTATTACACTTGAAATAAGACAAAAATAACTTACATGTAACTTTTCAGCAAAATATATGAGCTTGTTTTAAGTGAATAATTCCTCAATATTAATTTAGAAAGCAATGGCAGAATATTTAACCTAAACATGGAAATAACGTCTAGTTTTAAATGAGATAATCGGCCAGTGAAACTAGAACTTATTTTATCAACATTAAGGAATCATTTACTTAAAACTAGCTCCTACCTCTTGCTGAAAAACTATTTCTAAGTCAATTTTGTTTTATTTCAAGTGTACTTAGAAACTAGACCAAAACTACTTGGTAAGATTTTGTTTTTGCAGTAAATATGTTAATTTCACCACTAGTTTAATTCTGTAATAAGCGGAAATTGCCTAAAACCACATGGAAAACTGCAAAACAAAATAATTTTTATTTATTTTCTATTTAAATTTAAAGTTTGTTATTATTTTGGCCAAAGTTGTTGCAGTTGTTGCAGACCATTGATCTCAGGCGATGTGCAGCCATATGATCTCCTCATATGGCTCTCTCTCTCTTTCTCTGTGTTCATGCATTCTCATAAATGCAAATACGCAGCGAAAGAAGGAACAAATTATTATTTTACACAAATTGTACTTTCTAGATAACAGTTTGGTGCTTAAATACTATTTTATCAGTCAAGTCTAAGCAGTTTTTGTCTGTTTTGCTACTAAATTACACAAATCAGTTGCTTCTATTTTTGTGATTCTGTGATCATGGAAATTCAAAATCAACAGATCCTTCCATTTTTTATGCTAACGCTTTAAAACATGTTCAAACAAATGATGCTAAGTCCCACCTGCTGGTGGCAGTATTTCTTACTTCTGCTGCACTTGATGTGAAGTTATAGTTGATACTCCAAGTAACAAAATGTTGCTTAGTTGAAAACATTTCTCAGTTAGAAACTCAAAATGAGAGATTTTAAGGAATCCCAAATGTGAAAAGATGTTGAATGTTGTTAATTTTTAAGAAGTACTGATTGACTGCAAACTGCAAAAAAAACTTAATTTTACCAAAGTAATTTTGGTCCCATTTCTAGTGCAGCTAGCTTAGTACACTTCAATTCAGAGAAATCTAACTTATAAGTAACTTTTCAACAAGATAGGACCTTGTTTTTAATTACTTAATATTGATGGGAAAGTACTAGTTCCACTGGCAGATTATTTCATTCATAAAATGGGAAAATATCTTGTTGTATGTGAAATAATCTGCCAGTGGAACTAACAATTTTTCTTGAATATTAAGGAATTACTGATTTAAAATGCTCTCTTAACTTGCTGAAAAAGCTACTTATGACTTAGTTTTGTCTTATTTCCAGTGTATTGCGATATTTGCACTAGAAACTAGATAAATATTCAGTAAAATTTTGTGTTTTTGAAGTGCATCTATTTATTAATATTGTAACAGTTTATTAATGGGTGTTTTTTCTTTCAGCACTTTGTTTATATGGCCTAAAATAAAAACGTGTTTGACGACACCGCAGCTAGCTAGCGGGTGTAGCTAAATGACTAGTGGGTGCAACTAACTATCTAAGGGGTACAGATAACTAGCTAGCGGGTGCAGCTAACTAGCTGGCTAGTAATTCGTTTCCAGCTGCTGCTGAAAACTATTCCATCACTTTATCGCCCCTCATGTCGGGTTGACATTTTCCATGCATGTTGCATGTTGCATGTTCTGCTGAGTCAAAATTGCACCATCTTGACAGAAATGTCGGGGTTCCCTTATGAGGACCACAGGCCAAAACTCAAGTCTGCATTAGAAAATGACTACAGGTCCAGAAACGAGCTGTGTGTGTGTGTGTGTGTGTGTGTGTGTGTGTGTGTGTGTGTGTGTGTGTGTGTGTGTGTGTGTGTGTGTGTGTGTGCGTTTGTTTGTAATACCTTGTGGGGACCATTTTCCTGACACATACGAAGTTGTGGGGACCCACTGCTCCTTGTGGGGACTGGAGGGGAAATGCTGTTTTTGGGTCAGGGGTGAGATTTAGGACTAAGGTGTGAATTGAGTTTTGGTTAGAGTTAGGGTTAGGTATGTAATGTTTAGGCTTAGGATAAGGGTAAGGGTAAGGGTAAAGTTTAGGCTGTAGAAATGAATTGAAGTCAATGGAAAGTCCCCACAAAGATAGCCACACAAACGTGTGTGTGTGATCATGACACCTGATAGTTGCAGCTACTGGATGTCTTTCTGGCTCTGCACATGTTTGGAGTCATCTTTCTTCCTCTTGGCTTCGCAAAATGCTGCTTTACTGTACATATCAATAACTGTCACTGCAGGATAAATAAAGAAAGTGAACACACTTTTCTTGCATAAGGTCTGCTTTCACATGTGTGGCTCTAAATGAACCACAGCCAGTTCATCCTGACGGAGCATTGAACTGGGTTTATGTTTTATTCTTTGCACTGCAAAAACAGAACATCTTAAGTATCTTTGGCTTAGTCGTTAAGTTGAGACTGCAAAAAAATTACATTTTTTAACAACTTAATAACTTTTGGTGCTTTTTATGTTAGCTGCTCAGTAATAATCTAAATAATTTAAATGTTAGTAAAATAAACAACTTGGAAGCACTTGGGGCCATAGAGATTGTTAATTTTTCTCTTTTTTTGTCAATAATAAACTAAACTATATTAATTGTACTGAAATGAATACAATGGTTAGATGTTTGCAGTAAATGGATGTGTAAATCATTGTAGATGCAAAAAAGGCTCAAAGTTTCTACATTTTTTGGGTTGATCATTTTCTTATGTGAGAAACAACATTTGTGTTTTTTGGAAAAGTGGGTCATTGTTTGTGGTTCTAAGAAGAATAAAAGTACCTTATTAATATGTGGGAATTTATTTATTGTATCTAGTATTTTGTTAAGGAGATGTTTTTTATCTGTAAAAAAAAAAGTTTAGAAAGTGTCCATCAAATTTGCTCCATTTGGGCCACCCATTATCCTTCAGAGGGCCTCTAATGGCTCCTGGGCCGCAGTTTGAACACCCCTTTTGTAAAGGGATTGTTATCAAACTAAATGAGCTGAGCTGTAATTTAGTTTGTCGGTTTCTGCTGCCATCCTGTTTGGTGTTTTGATGCATTCCTTGTCGTCTGTAGCTGTCATGGCTCCCAGTTTGGCTCAGGCCTACCGAAGAAGATGGTGGATGGCGGTCACAGCCATCATAGAGAACCTCTTCTTCTCTGCCGTCCTGCTGGGTTGGGCCTCGCTCCTCATCATGCTGAAGAATGAGGGCTTCTATTCGCACCTCTGCATAGGTAAATGCTCTGACATCTGCAAAGACATGCAGGAACTAATCACGATGTATGTTAGCTTCTGAACTTAAAGAGATTAACATAAAATTTTATGTTCATTAGCATTTTGAAAATTTTTGTAATCCTGATATCCGAGATTAGCAAATATTAACAACATTTCTAAAAACTGTAAAATTTATAATTAATCAAGAACAAAATGGCCAAAAAAATTGTCTGAGTCTTTCACGCGCAAACAACATTGTTAAAGTGGAAACAACTACATTTAATTTCCCTTTGGGATCAAACAAGTATTTTTTTAATTGAATTTGAATTGAATTTAACTGAACTACACCACCAGCCAATCACAAAGTGATTGTTCACAACCAATCAGAGTATTCCTTGGACAGAAAAGAACCAATCACAATCAGCAAATCAAAACAGTTCAGGAAGTGGAAGAAAACACCAAGCAAAACGGTAAAACAAACACTGCAAAAACACCAAATCTTACAAAGTACTTTTAGTTTCTAGAACAAATATCTTTGAAATAAGACAAAACTAAGTCATGAGTAACTTTTTAGCAATAGATTTGACGTCACCTGTTTCTGAGATAAAAATTTATGGATTATCAGTTTAGATATTGATGAAGAGATCGGCTGAAAGTTGGATGTTTTCTCTCCAAACCAGCATTATCAGGTTCAATCCTGATCAACTTTGAACTTTAACTCGTCCAATTACGGGCGTCTAAAATGACCAAAAAAATTTCTCACCCCAAAATAAGTCAGAGGACAGATAGACCTTTTCTCGTCACTCGAGTTGGTGTTTTTTGATTCTGATGAACAGTTTCCTTTTGAATTAGTGAGTAAATGTTTCTAAATTAATGAGAGTTGGGATAAAAGTTAAGTTATTAGAAATAATAATGGACTGGTTTGGACCTTTCTGAAGTTTGAGTGAAAGTTTGAGCCCCAGTAAATTATTCTGATGTTCAGATTGGAAAACATCAGTGTGGCAACTTGGAGTAAAACATTATCACTTAAATTTTATTACCTAAAAAGAATATTTCTGACATTTAAGGAGAAAATCTGATTATTAACTATATTTGTATCAAAATTCAACAAAAATATGGGTTTTATTTAAAATCAGCCTAAATTTAAAGCTTTCTTAACAGGTTGCGGTGCTTCTGTTCTTATTTCTAGAGTTATAATTGGGAATTGGTTTTGTTTTTTTGTCTTTTTATCCAGAAAATGAGACTTTTGCCACAAACAGGAGTTTGGTGGAGAGCGGCAGATGGCCCAGCTGTGTGGAGCAGGAGGAGATGCTGAATCTCGGCTTCACCATCGGCTCGTTCTTCCTGAGCGCCGCCACGCTGCCTCTGGGAATCCTGATGGATAAATTCGGACCCCGACCGATCAGACTCATCGGCAGGTCTGACACCAAATTTGTTTCTGATCAAAATGTTTCTGATTGTGATTACAACCGCTTTTTCAGATGAAAGAGCTGTAACAGATTAAAACCTTATAAAAATGATCCTCTAATGAGACAGGAATTTGGGCAAAATACCGTTTGAATAAGATGGTTTGTTTACGCATTAAAATCTGATGGCAGGGCCGGCCGAAAGCCTTTTTGGGGGCCCTGAGCAGATTTTCATTCAGGGTCCCCCATGCTATGCTAGAAACAGATGTGTTTCCATGACAAATGTGCGTAACATTTGTTTGATATTGTGCTAAAGTAAGACAAAAAACAACACAATTTTGCAATTGCAGTGTGTCCATTAAATAAGAAACGTAATTAAAATCACTCGTGAATATGTTTTTTCATGTGATAAGTCATTAAAAACATATCACTTCCTACCGTCTTCATCATTTCCGCCAGTAGTAACACTACTTGGGTTAGGTTGTTGATCACATGATGCAAAAAAAGTGTTTCCATTGCAATTTTGCTAAATACATTAATTTCAATACAGCCAAAAAATCCACCTGATCCTCACGCAAAAACTTATTACTGAAAAACTTCTTTTTCTAAACTGCCATGTATCCATTAAGCAAATTTATTTTCAAAATTCCATGTTGCAAAGATTTTAAGATCAATGGAAACACAACTACTAGCATCATTTGTAATTAGCTTACATTATACAAACGTTGTCATGGCGACTGATTTTAACCTTAAAGGAGTACTAAACTAACAAAGATACTTTAATTGATCTGCATTTTGATGCAAAGTGGTATGTAAGTGCAGCATTTTGATTGAACTATGTGAAAGTAACATCAGTTAGCAAACACTGAATTTAAAGTTTAATATGTTTTGTTTTTAAAATCTGGAACAGATCTATAAAATGTGTAAAACTTGCAAATGACATTCAGATTACATCAAAGTAAACATCTATTTAAAAAAATAAACATTTAAATAATTGGAAAATATTAACAGAGAAATCAATATGGTACACAAACACATACAATAAAATATACCGTTATGTATTAATAGGTGTAAAAAAAAAAAATACACTGTTTAGTTAGTGTGTAAGCTCCATTAACTAAATATCAATGAAAAGGAAAATGGAAGGAAAAGACATAAATAAAAACTGACTTTTTTACAACTCCACAATCACCTACAAAAATCAGAAAAAGCAAGAACTAATAAAATGAAGTATTTACCTTCTTAGACATATCAAACTGAGAAACATTCCTTAAATATTAATAACATATTTTCCACTTAAATATTCCCAGAATAATGTTTGACATTTCCTGTTCTATGATATGACAATAATTACCTGATCATTTTACTTTGACTAGGCTGTTCTTTTTTCACAATATTTAGTGGAATACCTCCAGCCAGACACTACAGGAGCATTAAGAATAAAACAAATAGGTGTTTTTGTAATAATTCAAAGGGATTTTTGCTTGTTTAGTGTGATATTCAATGTTTGTGTTTCAGTTCCTGTTTCGCAGCGTCTTGTGCAATGATGGCTGCCGCTGCATACGACCCTGAAGGTGAGGCAACAAACCTACATTTAAAAGCTTTAGCTGCTAGCTTGACTTACTCCACTTTTTTTTATTTTACATAACTAGTTGTTGGTATGTGGTTAATTGAAAAAAGTCCAAAACATAAACAAATTGTGGCTGCAATGTGTTTCTTTTTTTTTATCAGTGCTGTCAGTCCTCATTTTCTTCGCTGTTTCCTTCAATGGTTTTGGAGGAATCTGCTTGACCTTCACATCACTCACAGTGAGATTTATACAAGTACACACACCCATATACACACCATGCTGCAGTTAGATATATATAAGACAAAATTAACTTCTAAGTGACTTTTCAGACAGATGTAGGAGCTTGTTTTAAGTCAATAATTAGATAATATTGACTTTAATTAAGTACTGCTTCCACTGGCAGCTTATTTCCTTTAATACAAAACATTTTTCCCATGTTATAAGTGAAATAACAAAACATTTAACTTAAATTATGGGAAAATTGTCTTGTTCCACTGGCAGATTATAGACAACTGGAACTTTTGCATCAATATTAACAATTTATTGACCTAAAATAAGCTCCTATAACTTACTGAAAAGTTACTTGAAAGTTAGTTTTGTCTTATTTCAAATGTACTAAAATATTTTGTGTTTTTGCAGTGCATAACATCTTAATCTGTCATGGATCTGAATAATTTGGGGTATTTACACCTTTGGCTAAATAGTAAGATTTAACTAAGAATAAAGTTGTCATTAGCTTGTAGAAAAGCATACAAAATAAACTGTGTGTGTGCACGTGCATGCGCTTGTGTGTGTGTAGGGGTGTGCGTGCATGTGTGTGTACTTGTTTCACCTCAGTAAACTTTTATTCCAACTATAGACACAGCTGTAATGTTGCCAGTACCACAAGACACTGCATGCGGTTTCCGTCATAATCAATCATGGACATAAATATTAAAGGAATTGTAGCGACAGGTGTATGGAACTAAATTAGGATTATAGAGTTTGTTGAAAAGAAGAAAAAGTCTGAAACTGGGAAAAACAAGACTTTGAATCTGAAAAGTAGTTTTATCAGTTTCAAATAATTTTTTTATTTCAAATTTCTTTTTTTCAATTTTAAACTGTTTTACAGTTCCAAAGCTTTCAGTTTCAAATTGTTTTCAGTTTCAAAATAATGTTTCAGATTTTCTTTTGTATGCATTTTATGACCCCAATTTAGCTCCATACAGGTGGAGCGCCTAAATATCTTGACACCCAACATTACAGTTAATGTAGTAACAGGTTTTTAGAGTGATTTCTGGTTTTGCTTCTTCTAAATTCTCACTCGCTGAACTGGTTTGATAATCTATAAATACAGAAATTGAAACAAACATTACAAGGATGTCCGAAAGAATACTTTATAAAAAATAAAATGGTAAAGTGGAAAATTAAAATGGTAAACTGGAGATGGTCCATGAGCTGCTCACACACACCCAGAAAGTCCACAGATTCTCACACACAGTAGGACAGAAAGGACAAGGCATGCTTTGGTACTTCGCCATGTCAGATGATGACAGGCAAAAGGAGCAGGGTGGGTCAACTGGGCAGGTTTCTGATTGGCTGAGAGACTGCATGGGAATTTAGACCAAGTGGAACCGGATCTGGTGCTTCCAAAACTAGCACCGACGCACACGCCCACACCCACCCACCCACTCACACACACCACAAACGGTCCGCTACATAGTCAGAAAACGCTCACATGGCTCACATTTAATTCAAAGGTTGACTGAAGTAGATTCTGATCGAGTTAAAAGCTGTACCGCCTCCTGCTGACGGCACCCCTACATTACAGCCAAGAAATGGAAAAACTTTGCTTCTAAAAACAGCCCCAGGGCTTAAACAAAAACCTCCAGACGTTATTTGGTGTCTGGGAAATTAGCCGTTTCAAAAACTTCCCGACAGTTAAGTCACATTCCATGGGCGCTGCGCCGTTACCTAGCAACCCAGACGCGTTACCTAGCAACCCAAGCCTAGCTCTGTAACTTTTGGTCAGCTGGTTTTACTACTGTAAAGTGAAAAAAAAAAAAAAAGAATGTTCTCTGCAAAAACATAAAATCTTACAAAGTTGGTCCAGTGTATGGAAATGTCTCAGTACTAGAAACAAACTAACTTACAAGAAATTTTTCTGAAATATATAGAATCTTAATTTAAGTCAATAATTCCTTAATATTGATAAAAAAAATAAAATAAAAAACCAGATTATTTAACTTATAACAAGACATTTTTACCATGTTGTGAGTGACATAATCTGCCAGTGGAACTAGTACTTTTTCATCATTATTAAGGAATTATTGACTTAAAACTGTGTATTTTTTGTGCTGTATTTGTCACTGCTTCTTAGCCAGGACACCCTTGAAAAAGATGTTTTAAGTATCAGTGATTTTTTTATCCTGATAAAATAAAGGTTAAATAAACAAATAAAAAACAAGCTCATATATTTCATATATTTACTGCATTCTTATTGGCTGTGCAGGAGGTGCTACTTCTGCTTTTTAATACAGTTGCATAATTGCACATCCGTTTGCGACCATTTTCACATGCAGTACCATAATTTACCTCATTCAAAGGTAAATTATTACCTGATTAAGAATGATGTTGTGCAAAGCATGTAATTAACATATTTGTACAGATTATTGACTAATCCTAACCTTTTCAAGAAATTATAATAGGTCACTTTTTACCAAAAATTACAGATATTTATTAAGATATTTCAGTTTGTCAAATGTTAACTGACTAAATTGTCACAACAAGTGTTTCTAATGGCTGATATTATATAAACACCAGCAGTTTTTCTTTTTTTTTCACTTTAATTTATCTTTTTCTTACAGCTGCCTAACATGTTTGGAAACATACGATCGACCATCCTTTCCCTGATGATTGGCTCCTACGCTTCTTCAGCAGTCACCTTCCTAGGAATCAAGGTGCTCACTCACACGCAAGTGAAAAAGATCAGATGTTTGGGATTGTGAATGCATCAAAGGAAGAAAGTGAAAATGTATCAAGTATTAGGAAAAAAAATACACTTAAATTTCAAGGATGATAGTAGAGGTCGGAGGGCAACCTCAAAAATATCAGTTCAAAAGTTGCCTGGTGTCATGTTAGTTTTACTGTTTGGTGAATTTTTTTAATTTCTACATCTCTTTATATTTTTCCATAATTTTCCTCCTAATCCCAATCAGTTGATTTATGACCTTGGTGTGTCATTCCGGCTCATCATGTGGGTGTGGGCGGGTTTGGCCTGCTTTGTCGTCCTCAACTCCTTCCTGAACTGGCCGGGTGAATCCTTCCCAGCTCCAGAAGACAGCAGATACACGTCAGTAACAATTATAAAAATAGTAATAATAATGATAATAATACATTTTCTATACTCTGTGTACCTCTTAAATTCTTCTCTGGGCAGTAAAAAGATGAGAATGAATGGGGTTGTGACAGAGGACAGGATGACCGGGGACAGGTACATCACCAATGTGATGATCATGGAGGACACAGTGAGCCCCAAACCACAAGAAACTGAAAAGAGACACTCCGAAAGCTCCGCTAAGGGTAAATACAGCCTTGTTATGAACAATTTAAAGCAGATCTGATCATTCATAAGAATCTGTTGGCATTGTGATTGGTGAAAGTATCATTCAAAGGTCTTTGTAAAGTTTCAACTCCACACAAACCATGGCAGGCTGAATTAGCTTCATTTACATTCACCATAAAAATGAAATTACAAAAATAAATCTACTGTCATTTCTTCCAGCTGCAGTTCCAACCTGTCAGTCTGTGTGCTCTCCCATCTTCCTGTGGAGCGTCCTGGTCATGGCAATCACTCAGCTCAGGCTGATCTTCTTCATGGGAGCCATGAATAAGATGATCGAGTTCCTGGTCACTCATGGCGACCGCAGTCGTAAGCATAAAATATAAGCCTACACAAAACCATTTTTGAAGATACTGAGTTTAACTTTTACAGCTGCTGTTCTGTCTTTCAGCCTCGGAAGAGCTACGGAAGGAGGCGGAGGACCAAGGTACCTATCAGGAACATCCTGAGCCTCCAGTCAACATTGCATTTTCACATATTTGAACTGATTTCACTCTGGCTGTCTTCTCCAGTGGCTTTCTACTCGTCCATCTTTGGTACGATGCAGCTTCTATGTCTGGTGACATGTCCTCTGATCGGCTACATCATGGACTGGAGGATGAAGGAGTGTGAAGAGGAACATGTAAACTCAGCGCCCCCAAAGAGAGACAGAAAGATCCAGAAACTGAGCAATGCCATCAGAGCCTTCATCTTCACCAACTTCCTACTGGTTATGTTTGGAGTTATTTCCTTGATTGACAACTTGCCCATACAGGTTAGGAAAAATGTTGCACTAGAATATGAACTGAAAGCTCCTTCAGTCATTTTTCAGTTTACCAATTTGACATTTTAAGACAGAATATTATGTCCTTAAGGGCCGATGTCCTGCTACTTCTAGACGAATCAAAAAGCTGAACTGCCTCTTCATCATGTTGCCATGTCCTGCAATATCCTGTATTGTGCCATTTGTAAAGTTACACAGTCAAAAATTATCAAATAGTTTGGGGCTTTATTTTTCACAGTCCAATTTCGTCATGTCATTCATACATTTATAAATGTCACAGTTCCAAACTAACTATTTAAGTATCAAGCTAAATAATTACCTCCACAAATATTTAGTGAACAATAGCTTCAAACTAGATATTTAGATATCAAGCTAAATATTTAACTGCATACTAAATATTTATCTAGTAAGCTAAATGATCAGTTATCAAGCTAAATATTGTTGCTTCAATCCAAATATTTCGTTAATGAGCTAGCTTCAAACTAGACATTTGCTTATCAAGCTGAATATTTAGCTCCAACAATATGTAGTTAGCAAATTAGCTTCAAAGTAAACATTTAGTTAGCAAGCTATTTAATTTGGAACTGTGACATGAATGAACAATGTGGTGAAAATATGTCTTTGATAAATGAATCCTCTTGTTTCTCTTATAAGAGGCTAACAAACCAAATTATTCCTGTTAATTTTTGACTGTGTAATTTACAAACGACGCCCCAAAGTCCTGTTTGTTGGAGCAATTCCACACTTCAAAGCTGCAGGACACTGAGCCTTGATGACTGGAGTTTGAGACCTCTGGTGTCACATGTTATGTTTTCATTTGCTTTCGTTGTTGCAACACAAAAAATCTTGACATTTTTAATGCAGATAAAAAGCAAATACTGACAGTCCTGCTCTCTGTTTTGTTCTTTGCCAGGTGTTGTCCTTTGCTCTTCACACCGTTGTTAGAGGATTTATCCACTCCTGCTGTGGAGGCCTCTATGCAGCAGTGTGAGTGACACAATGAGATGAGATTTTAAAATCCTTTAGACTTGTTACTAATTCAATCAAAGATGATGAAATGATGACAGAAAGATGCAGCTTTCCGTCTCTGAAGGTTCAGGTCAGAGTCTGGGTGTTTAGCTTGTTGTAGCTCTGTAAATAAAGGTTTTCTTTCCTCACTCACCACAGTCGACACAGTCATCACCACCTACAATAACATTTTCATTATATGAGTTGCAACATTTAGTTTCCCTTTAACTTCAATAAATTACTTTTAAATTGAATCAACAGCAGGGGTGAACCTGCTTTATGGTATATTTTTTTTACAATTCCCTTTCCCAGACCTCGAATTGTTTGCTTAAATCTTCATTCTTCTCCACCAGCACCAATGAAACAACATCGGATTATTATCCAGTTTTTCTTTTTTATTTATTTATTTTATCCTAATTGAAGTCAAATATTTGAAAGGATGCCACATTTCCCTCATTTCCACTCTCCTCTCATCCAGGTATCCAGCGAACCACTTCGGGACTCTGACGGGTTTCCAATCAACAATCAGTGCAGCGTTCGCCTTGCTCCAGCAGCCGCTCTTCATACTGATGGTGGGGTACCTCGGCGGAAACCCTTACTGGGTAAGGAGCTCTCACAGGACACCATACACAGGGAAGTCAAGTTTATTTGTACAGCATATGTCAGCGAGAAGACATTTCAAAGTGCTTTACGCCATAAAAATGTAATACAGTAACCAATTAAGAAACAAGCAATAAATATTACATTTTGTCAAGCAAATGTACATCAAAAATTTTGATCAAGGTTCCAGTTATTATGGATCAAAAGCAGCTCTACACACGTGGGTTTTTAGTCTAGAATTAAAGGAACTCAGTGTTTCTGTTGTTGTGCATTTTGCTAAAGATTTTCTTTACATTTGTGGTGCATAGAAGCTGAATGCTGCTTCTCCATGTTTGGTAGACCTGAGTCCTCTGGAAGGTTGAAATAACAACGGCAGATCTTTAATACATTTTCTGACTTATAACCTAATTGAGAACAGTATTTTAAAGTCTATTCTCTGAGCTACAGGGAGCCAGGTTTTAGTCAGAACACCAGCAGCAGTGTCCTGGATCTGACTGTTTTTTTAGGCAGACCTGTAAAGACACTGTTTCAGTAACCGACTAAAGGTAAACATATGGATGAGTTTCCCTAGATCTGGCTGAGACATTAGTCCTCTAATCCTGGAAATGTTCTTCAGGCGATAGAAAGCTGTCTTTACGTGTCTCTGAAGGTTTAGGTCAGAGTCCGGGTGTAGATTTCACACCTGATCGCTGGTTTCCAGCTGTAATAACTGAAGATGTGTGTTGACTCTACATCATTCCTCTTTAGGTCCAAAGATAATAACGTCAGTTTGTTTCTGTTCATCTTGAGAAAGTTGAGCAGAAGCAATATTTCAACATCCACATATTTATTTGTTCTAAGCATCTGTTCAGTTCTTGGATGCTGACATTGTAATATAGAGCTGTGTATCATCTGTGTAGCTTATTTCCAATTTTACCTGAGCTAGCAGGAGCACAGAGATATTAATTATCAGGGGTCCCAGTATTTAACCTTGTGGTACCCCAAAAGTGATTTCTGTCCTTTCCATTGAGACGTTATCTATTGACACAAAGAAGTCTCTGTTCTTTAGGTAAGAATTGAACCAATTAAGTATTGGACTAGAGAGTTCCAGTCACTCAATCATATATCATGGTCAACATTGACAAACATCCCCTTGCTTGTAGAGAGAACTCACTTTTACTTGCTTACTGCAGATCAACGTTGGCCTTCTCATCGTCTCCCTGGTCGGCTTCCTGTTGCCATGTTATCTCTTCTATCACCGGAGAGGCCTAATCAAAGAGAAGGCGCAGCGAGATGTGATCGGTGCCCGCCAGTCTAAGAAGGAGAACGAAGATCTTATCCAGTCAGACTGTGAAGACGAGGGGTCTTCAAAATATGGAAACATACCCAATGGGCATACTGGTTAACTGGTTACAGTGACATGGTCACTTATTGTCAGCAATGTTATTATTTTAACTATGACTTATCTGTTTCTGAGAAAAACAATATTAGCTCTAAAGATAAGCAAAACCAAGATTCCAGATTGAAAATGCGCTCTTCATTAGGGCTGGGCAATATGGCTGAGCCCCCCCTCCCCCCCCACACACTATAATCGTTTCATATCAGTTGAAATCAATAATTATTGATTAGTTTTTTGTTTTAAATATCTGAAATACTACCAAACTGGTGATGTGACCTTTCTTGTTTTCACTCCATGCCAAACCTTTAAACTGCTGCTGCGCAAGTAACTCAACAGGTTGTTGCTAGGTAACTGCAAGTTACCCAGCAGACTGTTGCTAGGTAACCAGAGAGTTAGTGAGTTAGTTGATCCCACTAACTTTGCTAAGCTAGCAGTGAGAGGTTGAGCAGCCAAAGCCTTTCCTCTGCCTACATCTCCCATAATGCCATGCGGTTCTATTGTTTATTACAACATATATTGTAACAGATTTATTGTCTCTTAATAGAATTACGATAATTCTGAAAGCTAAAATTGTTTGCATTGTGGATTTTAATTCACGTCAGAACTAGGGAGATAAATTGATTTTATCGATTAATCAAATTTTCTGGTTTTTGGTTTTGGAGAATTAATTTTTGGGCAGTCTGGATTTTTCTTTTTCACCAACGCATTCATAAACCTCACCCCAGAACTGCAAAGCACATTTTACAGTTTCTATTTATTTTGACTTTGATTTCAGGTTACTCGAAGAAAGAATGATTAAAATAAAAGCTGGTTTTTAAGATATTTTCTGCCATTTCTTTTCTTTTTTTTTTTTTTTTTAAGGAAAAGAGTGACTTAAATAAAATCAATTAAAGTCGGAAATCAAATCTGGTTATTTTTTAGCCATGTTGCTCATTCCTAGTCAAAACCAACAGTGAGATGAAGAATCACCTTGTATTATTTTCTTCATTACAAATTTACAAAATATATAAATGAAGCTGAGGGACCATTATGGCAGAGCTACATCCTTTTTTTTTTGTTATTGTTTTTTGTTGTTGTTGACCGCATCCATTGTTGTCACTAATTATATTATATTTACAACTAGGCTTACTGGGTTTTTGTGTGTAAAGTAGTGCAGCTGTGTATTATGTATTATTGAGGCCAAATGTGTAAATATTAATGTGCAAATGCTCCAACATCACTGACTGGGATAATTTTAAAAAATCATTATGCCAGGAGTACGAGAAAATTAAAAGTCCTCACAAACAATTTGCTCAAGATAATAAAGCATTCATTACACTGAACGGAGTCTGTGTAACGTCTGACTTGAAGAGCATCACACACAGATTATATCATTAAGGCTTAAGATTTATTTAAAATCTTAAAAGTCTAACACAACACATCTCACAGCCTGAGGCATTTGTAGATTTTCTTCAGACTTACATCCAAAATGGAGGGTTTGAACCTTAATATTTTCAAAACAAAAGCAGCACATGCAAACATTTTAACAGCACAAATGTAGCATTGCTGACTGACACCAAATTTGTTTGATTTTATAAATGTGGGAGGGACTGGTGACCGTCTATGATCTCTGGAAACCCTACTTTTATTAATATCTTAAAAATGACAGGAGCACAAATGAAACTGTTTGCTGCACAAATGTAGCACAAACGTTTGACACCAGTTATGTTTGATTTGGGTGATGTGGATGGGCTGGTTGAAATTTTGACTGTTGTTTGTTTTAATATCTTCAAAACAAGAGCAGCACAAACAAAACTCTTAGCAGCACAAATGTAGCATTGTTGGCTGAGAACAAATTTGTTTGACTTCATAAATGGGGGAGGGGCTGGTTGACCTTCTATGATTGCCATAAACTTTACTTTTATTGATATCTTAAAATAATAGCAGCACAACCAAATATTTTGCAGCACAAATGTAGAACAAACACCAATTTGATTTGAAAAACATTGTGGGAGTAAATTCACTCAGGTCTGAAGCTCCCTCTGCTCACTAAAGACGTAGAAGAAGGAAATGCTTGTAGAGAACCACATTAGCAAGTTTATGCAACATTAACCAAGTGGTTAATCAAAAATAAGAAACATTCTGTCTGATTTACTGATGTGTTTTATGGAAGTTCAGATAAGGAGACACAGTTTTCTTTGTGCAACAGCGCATGAGAAACGGGTCACCGCATAAACATCCATTGTTTTTAATGCCTAGATTGCCTCTTTAGTTTAGGGATTTATGGAATCACATGGCGACTGCCCAGAAGCTGCAACACACAAACACACAATGTATGTTTGTTTTCCTGGTGGCAGGATTTAAGGTTTGTTTTCACTCCCCAGCTTGTGTCTGTGTCAGAGGTGGATGTGTGTGATGAGCTTGGCTGCGTGGGTTTATCCTCACAGCCCCTGCTGTCATTTTAATCTGTCCATTGAGTGGTCTGTGTGTTTTGTTTTTTCATGCTTGGTGCAGTATGTGTTCAGGGAGACAGTGTTTACTTTTTGGATTCAGTAACTCCACTGAAGCAATTTTCTGAAACCCACCAGCTTAGATTAATGTTTGTGAGTTGTAACTGTTTGAAATTGAGTAGGTTTGGGATTTAATCTGTTATTCTCATGGTTTAGGGATGGAACATGCCTGTAATTAGTCCTTTTTTAAATCAGTATTTATAAGAGGTGAGTAGAAACTGAAATTTACTCAATTACATTTACTTTTGTAACTTTTTTTGGGGAAAAAAATTCCATCATACTTTTGATTAAGACATTGTGCATTAATAAACAATTTAGATTTAAATACATCCAATTACAGCGAAGGGTGATTTCCACTGTTTGCCCCCCTGCCACAGTACAGACTGAAACACATATGGTTAATACAAAACACGCATACACACACACAGACACACAACAACAACAATAAACAAGAAGACAGACAAGGGAGGAAATTTCAAGATAAAATGCACCATATTGTCATCTTCCTAAAATAATGTCCTCCATCATTTTCGCCAAAAGTCATGTTGACAAAAACAACAACAAAACAAAAAAACTCAGCAACTTCTTATTGCCAAAAGATGATTTAGGCAAAAAAAAAAAAAAAAAAAAGAGGAGGCGATAATATTTTAAAAAACAGAAATAAACACAACTTTTTAGCTTCAAATACACAATATCGCAATTCTATATTGCAACCAAGCCTCCCATAAAAACATATTGACCCGCCCATACATATTACCTTCGCTTCAGTTATATTTACAGGTAATATTGCTATACTCTTACTTGAGTAACATTTCTGGATTCTCTACATACTGCGAGAAACTTCACTAAATGAAGTGGATATATAAAAAAAACATTCAAAAATATTGTATTGCTCCCAAAGGGAAATATATAGATAAGAATATATTGAGGAAGTGCTACCCTTATTTTAGTACAATTATTTAGTAGGCAAAATGTGCAAATACTTCTGTATAATAGAGCTTGAATATCTGCATAATAGGAATAAATCTGCAGACTTCTGCACGTTAGTGTGTCAGTGTCTCATAAAAGTAGGAGGAAGTCTTGTCAGATTGAGTTTATGTGTCAGTCACGTTTAAAAAATATTAAAAAAATTATAGGTCTTTGAAAGGAGCGTCGGACTGTGCCGCACTGTATTTGCTATCAATTTAATCACGATTTGGAACGATCGTGACGTTACCTGTTGTGATGGGCGGGGCTTGGCCTCAGAGCCAATAGTATACGCCATTGACTTGATTGACAGTCGTGATACCCAATCAGTGTTATTTCTATTACGACAACTCCGCTCTTGGACCCTTTGCGCTGGAGTTTTTGTGACTGTGAGAAATCTGTCGGCCTCTGGGAGTCTGTTGGCCACCAACATCCTGGAGACGTGAGAGGAGGATATCATCTTGTGTGGATTATATTCACTGAGTCGTCGCAGAGACTCTGCGTTCACCTCGGAGATACCAGGTTACGAAAGCAGGGAGCTGCTCGCGCCTCCTAACCCCGTTTAAGCTAGCTATCTCCAGTAACAAACGTCTGTCACATCGGTGGTTTTTGCAACCAAACCCTCTGAGGATGAACTAGCTTAGCTGGGGGTTCTTTATATGGACCTGGAATAGCTGTGCTGAATATTTCTCATCGGATAATCCAACCGGGACCCAGACTGGCACACCCTCAGCCGGGTCCGGATTCCTGGCCGCTGGAAGCCCTCTCAGGTGAGGTGAATGATTAGCCGGCAGCTAGCCAGGGCTAACACCTGGGTAGCTTACGGCTAACGGCAGCTCGGGGTGCAGCGTTAAAACCGAATGAGCTTAACGGTGTGTATGTGTGTTGTTGGTATTTTAAAGTGACTGCCAGGAACGTCGAAACGTGTCTATATTCTGTCGGAAAGGGCTGTGTAATCACGGCTGTCTCCACCCTGGTTTTTACAGCATAACTACCCACATCGACTCCTTAATGATTGGATAAACATTATTTAAAAACAATATTGATTCCGTTGGTCAATTTTCCTGTCATCCCAGTGTAACATCCACACCCCACGGCCCACTGTGGGCGTCGCTGTAGTTTGCGCACATAAAATAAAAAAAATAAAAAAATCCATCTAATTCCTTCAATCAAACACGGATCTTTTTTATTATTATTATTATGTATCTATCGTTTATTTTTCTATGCATAAACGTGATAGAAATCCCTGGTGCATCTGGATGATCCTGTATTTAGGCCCCATCTGCAGATGAAGCCACCTGGTTCATGAGAGATCTGAACTGATCACATCTGACAAGGAGTTTTGCTGAGTTGTGAAATATTTTTGCAGTGTTTTTCCTCAGCTGATGAGTAAAACGTAACTACTGTCGACGGTAGCAGGAGCCTCCACTACTTCTAAAATGAACTGTTCAGAGTTCAAGAGTCATTGGAAAGGAGCAGCAACACACACCTACTCCTGTCACTGTGAATTGTCCCAGAACTTACCATCTTCAAGAAATATAATGGTAATGGCATAATAATGCAAGAACATTTTATTCTCCCAAGATCAATAAAATTTAAATCCTAATGAATATTTAACACTAAAACTGAAAGACCTTTTATGCAACAAAAAAAAGCAACAAAAATGCGACTGAAATGAATTAAGTCTATGAAAACAAAAAGGTGCAAGTTGAGAGCAAAGAAGACCTTTATCATCCAATTTTTGGGAAAAACAATAAATTATGAAAATGGAAGTTATTGAGCGTGTTTTAATTTATTACGCAGTTAATTGATTTATTGTGACTCGCTTACACACACACTTAATGTGAATTTGGAGCCAAGCTGGTGGTGCTGTGGACTTCTTCACATGTAAGAAGGAAACCACAGTACTGGAGAATGAATCGCTATGTAATCAATCACGGATGGTGGTATAATTGTTTCTTAATATGCATAAGAAATATTACGCATATTAATGTTTGCGTAATATTAATGTGCAATATTACGCAATAGATTGATATGAATTTTAGAATATCAATCTAAAATTGATATTCAGAATCAGCTTTATTGGCCAGTATCATGTACAGAAACAGAATTTGGTTTGGTCTGCACACAGACATGAAGAATAAATACATATAATTTACAGGAGTGGAAGAAAGCTAGTAGAGCTGGACAATATGGCTGAAAAATATATCTCTATATCAGTCAATATTGATAATTATTGATTAGGTTTTTGTTTTAAATATGTGAAATACTGTCACACGTTTGATGTGGCCTTTCGTGTTTTATCCAGTTTCCTTTTAAGCTGTTTTACTCTTTTCTACTGTCACTCCATGCCCTTGTTGTTTATTTTCAAGCTGTTAAGAGGTACTTTGGCGACACTGCAACCGCAAAGTTACTGAACAGGTTGTCGCTCGGTAACCAAAGCATAAATGAGTTAGTTAATGACATGACTGAAGCCTTTCCTCTGCCTACATCGCCCACAATGCTGTGCGGTTCTGGATCAAACTTCACTGAAATTAGTGAACATTCCATTGATTGCATTTTCTTTTGGTACTGATCACTTGTCTATTGTGATTTTTGTTGTTTTTCATGTTACAATTTTTCAGTATAATGTTTTCCACAGTTTTCCGCCATGCGTCTCGGCTGAATGAGCGCTACTAAGATGAAACGTCAGCAACTTTCTGTGTGTTGATATTTTAAAACGAAACCACATAAAATGTATTTTGCGTTGCACACCTGCTTTCGTTTGGGTTTTCTCACGTTGCCTTCCTGGGATGACGCCGCCATCTTTATTTCTGTATCAACTGGCTCCACTCCAGGATGACTGGCAACTCCCTCTTCTGGATGGCAGTTACGCTGAAAAAAGATTAGTTAATCAAATTGAACTAATTCTAATCTAAAATAGTGTTAATCGGGAATTAATTGTTTGCATCCCTACTGTAAATCTAAAATTCATATTCAGAATCCGTTTTATTGATTAATATTGTGTGCACAATCAGGAAATTTGACTTTGGTTTTCAACTGCTCACATAAAACATAAAGAAAACATCTGTAAACCTTTTACCGGAATAAAGTAAAGATAGGAACGATATGCACTTATATTTGCAGCCATTTTTTTCACATATATAAATAAAATAAACAGCCTTGATATGAAGGTTTAAGTTTAAAGTGTCCAGAATGTGTAGGATCTGCAGATATGTCAGCTCCCCTCTTCCTGACCTCAAACCTATAAAAGTGCTCGATGAAGGGGAGGCCGGCCGTTGCAGTTTGGGCCTGTCCTGTTTAGTACGTGAGCCAAACCACACAGCGACGGATGAACAGACAGAATAATGGCCGTGTAGAAGATGATCAGCAGCTCCTTTTGGTTGGCCGTGCTTTTCGTGTTGCCGCAGAAAATACAGCATCACCTCAGGTCCTAGCTTCGGCTCAGATCAGTCATCACTTCACCGCTTGCTCATTGTACAAAATGCTGCTTCTTCTCTGTGAACAGAAACTATAAAACAGGAAGACAGAAATCCTTTTCTGTCTGGAGAACTCTTCATTATGGGCAATATCATGGGTACAATAGAAATACACTTAATTTTACCAAATTTAGTTGTAACAGAAGCAAAGTGACAGGACATAAAAGCATGCAGATTCACGCAAAAGTATCAAAAATATAAAAATACAAAATAATATATTGTACTGTAAAAGCAAAATTACAACATAATGGTGTTTGGAAGAACTTATTGTTTAGTCAGTTTCTACATTTTTTTTATTTTACATTGACTGTTTTACTCCTAATTGCAGATTAAACAAATTAAAGTTGTGTTGTTTCTACATGATCGACCAAACGTTTGACACTATTGGTGTATTTAAATGTGCTGCACTGGTGCAGAGTTACCAAATAAATTTGTAATTCAGTACATTTAAAAAAAAAAAGTTTTAAATTAATTCAGCACCGTTTCTTTTGTACACTAAACATGTAATATCGGTATCAGAAGTGAAGAAGTGTATCAGTTCATAACTAACATATGAAAGCTTTACATAGTCCTGTCATGATGAGGCATTTTACTAGATGATAAATTATTTCAGAACTTATTGCGATAAACGATAATATTGTTGCTTTGAGGCAATTTTCTAGTAATATAACGGTAATGGCATAATAATAATGCAAGAACACATTCTCAAAAATCAATAAACTTTAATTCTTAAAATAACATTTAACACTGGAACTGGAATACATTTTGATTTTCCAAAATCAATGAATCGACAGAGTTAACAAATAAAATTAGTCGTGAAGTCTCTGTAAACAAAAATGTCCTTTAAAAAACAAACAGGATAGTTGAGACCAAAACACCAAACTAAAGACTTTTATCATAAAGTATTTGGTAGAAATGGAGAAAAGAAAACAACGATAAATCATGCAAATGGAGATTATTGAACTCGTTTTCATTTATCATGCGATTAATTGATTTATTACTTACTGTGACAGGCCGAGTTTCTCATGTTTTCTCATGGTGTTTTATCACTGTAGGTGGAGCATCCTGACCAACCAACAGAGCACGGGATTGAACGAGGGAACGAGGAAGGAGGGAATCCCTCTGTCCTGTTTTTGAAGAGGAAACTCTGAACCCATCTGTCAGGAATCTCTTCTTCTCCTCATTTTGTTGCAGTTTGTTTTAGCACTTTCCTCCAGAGAGGCGTATTCCCCTAAGGGTCAAGTTTGTAGCGCTGTTATCCAAGCCTCAGTTCTCTCTGAAGGGCCGAGCGAGTGGAGGGAAGTCCCTGGAGAAGGAGGCGAAGAGGAAAACCGCCTATAGCTGTTGCATAACCAACAGCCACGGTCAAGCACACCGTCATCAGCGACGGCTTTAGTCCTGCCACATTCCTGCCCTGAAATGAGATAATTACCCTACATCATCACTGAGTGTAACGACTCAGCAGCTGCACGTGCATGGATACTAATGGATGGTCTGGCGGATTTAGCCCTGCGTGTTTTGGGAAGAAGCGCTCGGTGGCTTCCTGCTTTTTTCCCTGCGATCGCCTCGGGAATGTAGCCGGCAGGTGAGGTGGTTTCAGCCGGCCACCGCTGGGGTTTAGGGATGCCCCGACACAGGAAAACCAGACTCCTCCTGCACTGGCCCGCGCGCAGACTGCTCTGTCTGACACACGTCCTGGACTGAAGCTCCAACACGCTGAGCAAAGGGGGGTTGGCATACTTTTTTATTTCATTTGCAACCGTTTTGCTGCCCTTCTTTTTGTCAGTTTTTTTTTTTTTTTGGGATGCGGATGTGTGGAGCTGTCGATGTAATCTGAAGAAGACCAGAGAGAAGAGGAAAACAGCGCGCCTCAGCAAATCATTCCTCTCCTTTCTTTGTTTCTGCCTCACTTGGTTTATTTTTTTTTCTCTCTTTTGTTTCCACCTGAACAGGTCTACCTCTGCCTACATACCTCATTTATATTCCCAATCAAGCTACATCTGGCCACATCAGGGTGATGCTCTGCTGGAATGACTTTCATTCAAAGGGTCCAAACACTTTTTTTTAACAGAAATTTTATTCCGCTACAAAGATTTCTGCCAATCCTGTGATCACTGAGTTGCAGATCATTCCCTTCAACTCACCTTCTACTGCTAAAAGAATAGTTTCTACTCTTTGACATATTTGTTTGCATCGTTTTGGGCAAAAACACAAATTCCTTTGGATAATCTGTGACTTTTGCAGTCGGCAAAGTTAAAAAAAACCCAGAGGAAAAAGAAGCGTCCACTTTGCTTTTCATGCCGGATGTGGTGCTATCTAAAAGTCAGACCCCTCCTCTCCTTTGCATCCACACTGTCCCTGTTTTTGCTCTAGAGTCCGCTTATCCCGGAGCGTTAATGACGGACTCCTTAACGTAGTGGTTGGCGAGCGAAAGCACTAATCGCAGCACACAGGAAGTGATGCCAGGTAGCAGCAGTAAGAGCGGAGGGCGGGGTCCATCCTCGTCGCCTCTGCCGCACGCTGCGGTCTCACCCAGCAGACCCCTCAGACCTTCCCGCTACGTCCCAGTTGCAGCCGCCACTTTCTTCCTCGTAGGATCCACCACGCTTTTCTTCTGCTTCACGTAAGTCACGTTACTACACACACACATACACACACGCACACACACAGTCGTGTTTTCATCACTTGTGGGGACTTCTCATTGACTTCCATTATTTTCTACAGCCTAACCCTTACCATAATCCTAATCCTAACCCTAACCATCACATACCTAACCCTTACCTTAACCTTTACCCTAACC
>CAEGAE010042606.1:0-54112 GCA_903067095.1 Girardinus metallicus
TCTTTCGGACTAAAACTACAAGACAGACAACTACTTTCTCAGTTTCTATTTTCTTCTTTTTAATGAGAACTGTAAATGACTTCTGACTTCTATTTGTGGCTCTCAGTCAGCATCATGGCACAGCTTCTGAAGAGCTCATAAAACCTTTCACAAATGATGCCTGCTTTATCAAGTTGTGGTGGAATTTCACACTTGGGCATATGTACTGTTCATCTTTAGACTTCCCCTTTCAGAAAAATCACAAGTATTTAAACTTTCTTGGAAGTCAGCTGGCTGGTTATATACGTATGTGTGGGGGTGTGCGTGTGTGTGCGGGTGTGCAAAATCAGTCTCAGAAAGATGCAGGGACATAACTGTAGCTCTACCTCTGCATCAGTGCTGTAAATGAGTTGGAAACTGGAAGCCAGAACTTGCCATCTACAGTGAAGGTAAGGTACCAAGGTACTTCCTCTTTGCTTGCTCCAATTATTTTCTATTTATCTATTTAAACAAAATTTTACTTGTTTTAATTTATTTTCTGTTGCCATTCCAACCAGGGAGGAAATATTTTTAAAATTGACAAAGTGGATTTTGTGTTTTTGTGTGATATTCCTTGTTTTTTTCCCCATAGATGGCAAACCTTTGGCAGCTCATGCTCCTGTTTTGGATGTGGATTCCTCCGGGTCTCTCATCAACCAGTTTTATTGGTTCTCCACAAGAATGTGAAATGGCTCACTTTGTCCCTGGCTACAACCTGGGTGGAGAAGGCTTTGACATTGTGACAATGGAGAGGAAGGGTGCCTATGTCATCGACACTGAGACATGGAACCTTGGAAACGGCACTTGCAAAATGTACAGAAACGACTACCAGAATGGAGAGAAACAGAAGGTCCCAGTCTCTGTGGTGGACTGGAGAAACCTCCCAAAGTGCAGCATGAAGGTTTCCAGCATGCTCTATGATTCTGTCGAATCTCTCGTCAATGATTCCACATCATCGGTCTCCAATGACTGGAAGATTGGCTTGGATATCCCTGTGGACCCTTCGGTCACTGTTGGTGTTGGCTTTGGAGGGTCACACTCCCGGGCTTCTGAATTTGGAATGAGAAAATCCAAAACCGATCGCTACGAATTTGTCCGCCAATCAATCAATTGTAACTTTTATAGGTGAGGATGCACATGGATGCTGTTAATGAGTTGGATGGTTATCTTTTGTGTTCATTGAGAAATGTTTTAAATGAAATTCCATCAGGACAGAAAAGAGATGGAGAATTTTTCACCATGAAGACGTAATGTTCAATATACATGTACTCACCCTTGTAAGTGTTTATTATTTGATTAATTGTTACAGGTTTGTAACAATTAATACACTTTGTTAGAAAACATTTTTTTTCTAAAACCTTTTTGGATGATAAATATTAACTGAAATTAAATGATAATGTCACAAAAATGTAGTTGATTTAGTCAGAAGATAAGATTTCTCTAAATCAAATTAGAATAAAAACCTGACCTGATTGGATTCAGCAGTGCAATGCAAACAGTCCTAATTCAGTTGAAAAAACATAGACAACTTCCAAAAAATATTTTTTGTAAACCAGTGTTATGTATTATGTTTCATTACATATAAACTTAATGAGCTTGATTTTGAAATTATATTAACATAATAACATAGACCAATTAGTAAAAGGAGAATGGATGACTGAATGACCATACCTTATTAATCCCAGAGGGAAATTCACATAACAACACAGACACAATAAATAAAAGATAAAACACAGATTTTTTTTTTCTTTATCAAGAAAAGCATTAACAAAATTTACAAAACTGCAAACCCAAATATCAGAGAAGCAAATGTTGAATCTGTGTCACAAATTAGAGTATACATAAAGTACACATCAGGACATACTATACACAGAGATAGGCAGTTGGTGAGCAAAAAAGTGTGACAATTGAAAAGCTTGAGGTTAGTTTTCAAAGCAAACCAGCTGCAACAGCAGATCAGTTACAAGCTACTTCAAGGAAGAAGGATGACGATAACTGAGACCCTAGTGGGGTCTGTATCTGGGTTAAAGTCAGAGATGAAAATTGAAATCAATATTTTTCAGGCTTTTGGACACATTGCAAAGTTTAGAGGAGAAAGGAGAATGCTAATGTTCAATGGCAGTACCACTGAACATTGACACAAAATAAGCCAAGAACTATGTGTTGAAATTTATTTACATCTTTAGAGTACCTTAATTACATTGTGCTGTATGTGAAGGATCTTAATCGCTCTGAATCCTAATTTCTCTAACATTTTCTTTAAGATCATATTTTACTTCATACTGTAAACAAGCAGTGACTGTTGTCTTGAAATTTCCATCTGATTTATAGACTGATTCATCATTCGCTATTTCAGTTCATGAGCTGCCAGTTCCAAACTTTGAATTAGGTACTAACATCAAGCATTATTTTTCCCATTGAATAGCCTGTTAACTAATTTGGGACGTGATGCTGATCTCTTATGAATCACATTTTCAGGTTAACTTGGCTTAAATAAGAGAATTTAAGGATTGCCATAATCTGGATGACTGAAAGTCTACATATGCGATAGTAGACTTTCAGTCTATTTAGTGTAAGGAGTCACTAATTCCTGTCTTTTGAGTCGGATCTGATGCTGAGTAGGAGCTAGAAGTATCTGGTATAGATGAAATGAAGTTGTGTGTTTAGTGCCCTACAAATTGCTACATTCAATAATCACATAACATTAAAACAGTAATTCTACTTATAAAATAGATATAGGAAAATTATAATATTATAGTAGACCATCAGTTTTAAAGATGATTCCCACCAACTCCGCCATTTGTTCTAATAAAATTTGCAACATGCTTTTTGGAAAGATTGTAAAAATGATTAAATCATACATCAAAATGTACATGTACCACCATGATATTTTCAAACAGACTCCGTGACAGTCCTTAACTTCTTTTCATTCTTTCTCTGCTCCACAGGTACAGACTGACCACTAGTCCTCCTTTGAGTCATGACTTTCTTGCAGCTGTGAACTCTCTGCCTCTATATTGTCCTGGAAAAGCGTCATCATACCGCGACCTGATCGACATGTATGGCACTCATTATATCACACAGGTGTATCTTGGAGGGGAAATAAAGGCAACAACCTCTTTTCAGACCTGCAAGGCAACTATAAATGGGTTTACAGCAACAGATGTTAGTGACTGTTTGATGGTTGAAGCGTCAGCTAACTTTGCTAACAGTGCTAGTGTTAAAGCCATGACTAAACACTGTGAAGAAAAAAAGAAAAAATTGAGCTCGGGACAAAGTTTCAGCTCAGAATTTAATGAGCGTTTCACAGAGGTCACTGGTGGGGATGAGGTGGGAGTTGTGCTTTTTGGGGGCGGTTCGGACCCTGATGTGTATAAAAACTGGTTAAGCTCTCTTAAAACCACACCTGATGTCGTGCAGTATAACTTGAAACCTCTTCACACCACACTTCCAGATAATCACCGTGCAAAAAAAGGGCTGAAAAAAGAAGTGGAGCAGTACATTTTTAAAAATGCAGTGCTGAAAAAATGTTCTGAATCCTGTCAAATTGGACATAGATCCAACAAAAGGGATCCTTGTGCTTGTGTGTGTAACAGCAACAAGAATATCAAGGCAAACTGTTGCCCTGCTGGAAAAGGTCTTGCAACATTGAAGGTGTACAAACTTTATGCAAGGGGACTGTATGGTGATACATGGAGTAAAACAGACAGTTCAGTGGAGGTTAAGTATGGTGACCAGCTAAAGCGCACCAAAATAATCAGTAATGATGACAATCCCAGATGGCCAGAAAAATTTGATTTTGGACAAATTGTCATCAATATGCAAAACAAATTGACATTTTCTGTTTATGATGAGGATACATGCTGGAATAGTGATCTGCTTGGCCAGTGCTCCTTTGATCTCCGTAAAGGGCTTGTGTCGGATAGCTGCATGTTTGATCATGGAACGTTCTTCTTCACTTACTCTGTGGAGTGTGCACCGAGTCTGGGAGGAAGCCGGTGTGATGAGTACATTTCCTCCCCCATGAATCCCTCACTGGCCAAAGAGTTTTACACCAGGAATGGGGTTCTGCTTGGCAATTCGATGAAGAAGTTTTCTAAGCCAGCTAGACAGACAGGTTTAGAGCATTTTTGAGATAATTTGTTGAAAAAGAAAACAAATGTATTTGCCTGTAGTGTGTCTTCTTTAACTTTTGTGTGGAAAAAGTTTCACAGTAATATCATGTCGCCATTATATATTAGCGAAAATACCCACTGATAATCCTGCTTTTACTTTTCTTTCCTGTCTGCAAAATATTGCAATAAAGCATCCACAAAGACAATGAAGTGTCTCTTTCATTATTTTAAGTGTTAAGAGAATGTTTTTATTATATTAAAATCCATATTTGGACTTCTCTAAACAGATGGCTGTATTTTTTCACGCCTCTAATATTAAAACAGGCAGAAGTGTCATTTGACACTTCTGCCTGTGACAAGCACTTCTTCGATCGCAAAGAGTCTATTTGCAGCAAAAGTGTGAAGCACCGATGTGTGGTACTCATTTACCTCACCTCTGTCGCTGCAGTTTTGAAATGGATGTGCAAACAGTGAATAGTGTCTTGAGCATTTTCACGTAGTGTTACCAAGATGTGGTTTTCTTGTATTAGAAAGTACATGCAGAGTGAACAGGCACAATGAAAACATGGCAAATCCTTTTGACCAGCTTGTACATAAACCTGGACGTTTTATTCTGATGCCATTGTCACTTCCGTTAGTGTGGACATTTGGTTTTGACGGATGAACTATACATTCTTAGCAAGTGACTCGGTTTTGCAAGTTAACTAGGTTTTGTAGTTTGTATTATTGTAAGAGGTGCACTAGCTGTTGTGTAAATATTAATAGTGGTGTGAGAAATGCCCCAAAGTGAAAAACTTGCAAAATCAGAAATTCTCAGTCTGCAGAACTTCTTCACATTAAGTTTCATATCATTTTAGACCAATAGACTTTAACTCTGGCGTCAAAGTAAATAATTTTTGGGGCATGACAGAGGCTGAACTTGGGGTAATTTCCCATATCTTTACTGATTTTGTATTTATTGTTCCCCATGGGGGAGTAAGCTATTATTTTTGTATTAAGTCTATTAAATTTTTTTTACAAATATTTACTCTTAATATGCTTTATGATTATGATAATCATAATGATTTTTCATAAGCAAGATTTTTTTTGTGCCATTACAAATTTTTCAAAAACGAAAAAAGAATCCATAAAAAATACATCACATATATACTATTTATATAATTATGTACTATTATATTAGTAAAATAAAGATAAGAGTGATTTATAGAATTATGAGGACGTCATTTTTTTTACCACCATAGCACCAAGCAGTGGACATCTAGCACTGTGCATAGAAATTAGCTTAATTAATTCATGCTATATGATCAAATGGGATATTATAAGTATAAGCAATGTAGCAAGAACAAGAAGTCTTAACGCTTTATGTGATGGTAACCACTGTAATATAGATTATGTAGATTATGGCTAAATTTTTTTTCTATGTTTTTGTGGTAACAATACGAGCTGAAACTTTTCAGAGGTACCAGGTTAGTGAGTGGGGAAACTGTAGAGATTTAACAACCAGCAGAGGGTGAACTTTTCCTTAATATAAAAAAAAATGCAGACAGAAACTGCAACATCATTAAAAATATGGAATAAACTCATAAAGCCATTTTGCTCTGAAATGTGAATTATGCTCATTATTAATAATATTATTTAGTTTTTGAAATTTTGAAGCAATAATACCTTCTTATATTGCCACCCCTGGTAAAGATGTCTATCATTAAAATACACACATTTTTGATGCAAGTGCACATGTTACAATGCAGAAACGTAAGGTAATATAACATATAATTTGGGTACATTATTATGCTGAGAAAAAAATACATAAAAAAATAATAGTATCAACAGACATAGTTAAAGTTATGTGGAATACAATCTATTTGGAGGTCAGAGTTTGAAGTTTGGTAACTGTGACTAGGATTATGCACATTGTCCACAAAGTGAGAGGCTGCACCTTTCCAGCAGATTTCAGCTGTAAAGATCAACCAAATGTACTTTAAGACACTTTAAACAAATAAAGACCTTTTGATGTCTAAAACTTATTTTGTATGGGCCTTTTCTCGTATCATTATGACAGACAATCTTTTAAAGTATACCGGATTAGCAAGCAGATATACTTTAGAGTGTATCATACAGACATGTTGTAATGCAAGAGAAAAAGCAGCAGATATTTGTAGTTAGTTGATGTTTGACTTCGGGAGTATATAATAGCAAACTACTTTGCTGTCTTATTTTGACAAAAAAGGTTATATATATTATTTTAAAATGCTTGTAAAAGTAAAACGCGGTCACTGTTTTATTATTATTTATTTATTACCCAACTCAGATTATCATCCATTTATGTCGTTATCTCATGATGAGTTCCATACCTGGAACCGGTACCTGGTTTTCATTTGTCCATCTTAAAAAGAATATTTGCCACGTAGCTCCCTGAAGAAACGATAAAGCTGATAGATTTAAATTAGGTCGATAACTTTAATTTATCGTGCGATTAATTGATTTATTGTTTATCGCGACAGGCCTATGCCTTTTATTTTAGCTACTCAGTTGAGTGTGCACCAAGCCTTTGTGGCAACCAGTGTGGTTGCCACAAAGGCAACCACATTTCTTCTCCCATGTTATACACTACAATAAATGACTGCATGCTCTTATCCAGCAAAAAGGATACACAACTATTAATTTCAGAGGGGCTAATAATTTTGACCCTGGTAGATTTTAGTTTTTGTGAAATAATGTGGTTCTTGTGTGCAAAGCAAACACGCCATCTTTGAAGGAAGCATAAAGACTTTTTCTGTGTGGACGCAAGCTTGAAGAACTTGTTCATTAGTGGAGCTAATGCTCCCTCTGCTGGATGCTCCTTCCGTCATCCAGCAGAGGGATAATACAGATATCCCATGAGTCAATCACATGGTACTACATGCATTTTGGCTTCTAGATGTGATGAAAGAGACGTGATGAAGTCCAAGACTAGCATCAGAATGGGGAATAATCTTCAAATCCACCTTTCATGTTCACAATGAAAGGTCAAATGTTCCAAAAAAAAAGAGAGAAAAACATCCAGTGAGCAACAGTTGTGGTGTTTGTTATGTAGCATGTGTACCTTGATGCCAGATGCATAGTGTTTCTACTCATGTATATTTTCATATTTATAGTTACTCTATCATGTTTCTTTAGTCTAGTTATTCTTTAATGTTACTTATTTTCTGATTCCCTGTGTACTCTCTCATCTCTCTTCTGTCTGCCTCCTGCTCTCACTATTTTCACCTGCAATCAGTTAGCTCATCAGCCTAGGTCTTTTGTTTAACATTCAATATCTTCAGTTTTTAAGCTTCTCATTTTCGGTCATTACTCGCCGGATCATTTCATCTACTCCCGTCACTTTCTAGTTCAGCCCTCTGGTTGAAACCTTGCTTGTTTCCTTCTTTTGTATTTATTTTTTTTTTGTTCTTACTCCTCATTCCGTCATGGATTTTTTGTAAGTTTTGTTTGCATATTTTTATTAATGCATGTGGGGAATAATTTTCTCTATGCCTGAAATGCCAGACAGGACACACTGATGAAATAAAAATAAAATAATGATAATAGTAAGCTTTCATGAAAAACATTATAGTTGCATTTTTATACTTTCCTTATGTTGTACAACCTTTAAGAAAACATCTGCAAGAAAATCATCATCAAAGACTGTTATGATGTGAATTTAATTTTGAGTAGAATATTGGATGTCCATACTCAACTGTAATACATGGAGAAATGCAGCTTTAAGAAATTAATGTTCCAGTCATGATCTCTAGGATTTAGGGTTTCCGTATAGTCCTAAGTTTGCATCTCTGTTTATTTTAGTGTTTAATGTATCTAGAAATAGAGTATTTTCTGTTCAGTTTTTCCTGGTTCACTCTGTGCCTTTTCTCAGTATCTCATCCAACTGTTCTCCGTTAGCTGTTCCTCATCTTCTGACTAACTGGCCTTTGCAACATTCCAGTAATCAACCTCCACAACATTAATAGTTCTCCTTCTAAAATCCTCTGTTGTTGCCAGCCTGTTCTTGTTGTTTTCTGTGAACCTATGCCAGCCTCTGGTTCTGTTCATCATCACAATCCAGATTCATCATACACCTCCCATATTCTTCTCTTCTTTTGGGTCTACAACAAAGATAGGATCATGATAGCACCAGCGTTAGTGTTTGATGCAGATTTCTACGGATGTGTCTGAAAATTCCACAACATGAGTGTCACACTTCTGACACATATTTGCGGTAAATTTTGCTACAGAATTGCAACACGACTTGATGTTTCACAAAATGTGCTCCATTTGCTTATGCTTAGATCCATGCAAGACTCGTTTTTAGATACACTGTTTCCTATTTGGTGACACAGAAAACACTGATAGTTTCCCACTTTTGACGAAATATCAATGTGATTTATTTTATTTGTCAAGAAAAAAGCTACAAATCAAAATGTATGGATAAGGAAATCTGAAAAAAAAAACTGGTTTCACTTTTACAGGACTAATAAAAAGAAAGGTACAAATACACTAAAAATACAAAACACTGTTCCCTGCTACCTATTGTAATGTAATATTAATATGGTACTTCAAAGAGCCTTTTAAGTTTTGTCTTGAATAAACAAAAAACCTTTTCTGAGGATTCTTTAATTTTAGGGCCTTCGTTTCTACCAATGCATTCTTCTTAATATGGTTTACAGAGGAAAACTAGAAAACATGATTTTCAGTTTGGTAAATATAGAAGCTCTCTTAAAGAACTTTTTTTTTTCTTAAAGCTAGAGAGCCACAGAAGACTCTTACACTGCATGGCCTTTTCTTTCTACACAATTGGCGATAGTTGAATAACAAACCTTGAAGAAAACAAATGGAGAAGATGTCGACCATGATCTATTTCAGAACCTAAAGAACAGAATCCAACCTCAAGCTAAGCAGATTATGGAAGGTTCTTCTCAAGGAGATCTATGATGACAACAGTGGGCAGGGCACTGTGTACCTGGAACTGAGTCTGGTACACAGTGATTCTGTAAACTGATGCAAAGGTGTTGATACACTACACTACAACAACTCTCTGATGTATAATGAAACACAGCAGATGGAGCCACTTCAAAGTATCAAGATCCAAGCCTTTATCCTCGCTTTCCTTGAGCTTCCAATCAAACAATGACCCCTTCATGAGCAGCCATTATTCAGACTCAGCCCGTCTTCCAAAACAGGTCATCCAGTCCTTCAACTTGACAGCCTCCTGCTGGTCTGGCTTATCCACACCCCATTCCTTTCTCCTTCCCCTGCTCTTGGAAGAAAAGACACAGAGACAAGGGATTTGCCTCACGGTAGGTAGCTGTTTTATGTGTAGCGTATGAAAAAAGAGGGTTTCTCTTTTTGTGTGTGTGTGTGTGTGTGTGTGTGTTACATGGTGGGTCTTTGCAAAGAGAGCCAGGAGCCCACTTGAGGAGCATTGGGTTTTAGAACTGGATGATTTGTTTGGAGAAGCCCTCTAGACCCAAAAGGAGGATTAGCTGCACGCAGGTTCCCATGAAACCAAGATGAAGTGAAGAGGCCTTTACGGACTGCCACCCCTCTGCATGCACAAAGACATACCTGAAATACAGTACAAGCATGAGCAGCATGAAACTTTTTCAATCTTTATTTAAATATGTGATTCTATTCACACGCCAATACAAAGGTTACTTTTATTAGATTGGACATCCACAGCTTTTACATGGTCTCCATTTCTGTATCGCATTTCCACAACTTACACCAAATTTCTGCAATAGCAGAATAGGCCATAAAAGTTACTAAATTTTTACAATTTGTTTTCTTTTTCCCTTTTTCTATTTTTATCTCTACCATGGACCAGGATTCTGTGTCTTTAATAAAGTTTGAATTGAATTTCTACCATCACCTGACTCTCTACAGTCTCTCTGAATGTGTCATCATGAACTCATCTAGAGTTCCTGCGCTGTATGGCACAAATGTTTTTGAGGTGCAAATGCTACCATCTGCTGGTCAAGATAAAAATTTCTGTAATCCTGAGTGAAATTAGTAGCAAAATCTAATCTACCTGCCAACTGAAGCTGCAAACTTTATAACATCTGCTGGATTTTCTGGTCAGTGTTGAAAAAGCATGCATGTTTATTTTTCATACATGCAAAAAGTATTTTACAACAAGCATATTAATTCGGCTTTGATGCGAGTAAAGACAGAGGTACAACAATTTATTAACTCCTTGTACATTTAAAAAAAAGTATTTTACATTTGTAACTGGAGTATTGTCAAACATGTTAAGGTCATGATAAGTATAATAGTAAACAAAACCCTGCAATCAGTGACTATCTGTAGTATCCCTGTGTGGTATGTTTTAGAAACCATACAACATATAATGCTGTCACTCGATAGCCGTATTAATAGGAGCGTTAAGCACTGACTCTCACATAAGTATTTAGTTTCTTTGCAACTTGTTACTGAGCCCCATTCCTCTTAGTAACAGCCAATGTGTGAAGAAACTTAATATGTCTTGCAAGTACAACGAGGATGACATTTATGCTATACACTGATGTTCATCTTCTGATATGCAGTACATATAAGTTTGTTTGTTTATTTGGATCCCCACTGTTGTAACAATGGTTACTCTTCTTAGGGTCCACATCCCCAGGAAGAGTAGCCATATATCTAATTAACTTCATTATACGAATATAACCTATTAATGTAGTTTGCGTGCCGCATGCCGTTAGATCTCTATGGTGAGATCACAATGACAGCAGCTGCCCTGAATAACTACTCCTATCATCAAATCAAGAATTTGCTGTAGTTGTCCACAGTAACCTGGGAAATCTTGGGTCCCTTTCATCTCCACAGTGTGCAAGACTGAACAACTGATCACCGTCAACACTTCCTTGTGCATGCCACAGACAGTTCCTCTCAGCCTGGTGGCAAACATAGTGGAGATTAGCATGCCAGCAGTTCTCTTGCCTAAAATCTTTGACAGCATTAGCACATGCTCAGTCGAGGGCATACACAAGAGTCAGCTGTCAAGTGAAGGGAGTTCCTGGTGCTTTGTTCAAGGTTGCCCTCACCATTTAAACCAATGGTGCTCTGTCATGACTCCCATGGTAGGTGTTAATTCGGTAACGCCAACACTTTTCCATGGATGTTGACGTGCTTGAAAGACTGCTTTTTCACAGTTTCACCACAAGACCTGTAAGGTAATCACTGCAACTATATAGAGAACAAATGGGACCGTCATAGATTTCTCTAAACTTATCCCCTATACCATAACACCACTAGCCTGGACTGCAGATACAAAGCAGGGTGGTTTGATGCCTTCTTTTTTTTTCCCCCATCTTGAATTTTGACTGTCATCTTAATGTTGTATCTGAAATGTTAGTGAACCTGTCCTTAGGTGACAAGAGTGTGGTTTTCTGCCACTGAAGATCATCTACTTTAAGGTTTGATGTGTATTTTGGAACGTTATTTTTCATACCTTTGTTGTGACAAGTGATTATTTCAGCTACTGTTGCTGTTTTATCATCTCGAACAAGCCTGCCAGTTCTCCTCTGACCTCTGAAATTAACAAGGCATTTTTATCCACATAGCCATGGCTCACTGAATACTTTCTCAGAACATTCTCTTTAAACCCAAGAGATGGTTGTGGGTGAAAATTCCAGTAGAGTTTGGCAGCAGTTTTTGAAATACACAACCCAGCCCATCTGGCAATAACAACCGTGACATTTTTAAAGTGTCTTTATCCCCATTTCTCTGTATACATCAGATTAATTTACTTGTTAGCATTAACCTTTAGAACTCCAATATCTTGGTAAGGTAACTATATGTGTTTTTAATTGTATAGTTCATGTTCCATCATATTTAATGAATCTGGTAAATCATTATGTGTCAACAAGAACACTAAGTTCATAGATGCTCCTAGGTTTCATTTACTTTGAACTAAGTAAATCAAATGAAAAGTCCTTCCCCATCTTGTGAAAACATTTTACAAAAATAGATATTGAAACACACCTGACCAATTTTACACCTGGTCACAAATTCACCTCAGATTGTTGTGTTCTATTCCACACATCAAGCATGGGTTTGGACATATGCCCAATATTGCTAACTTGTATTTTAAGTACCAAAATGTGTATCTATGTATTTAAAATAACAATCTGCATGTAATTAAGCAAAAAACATGTCCAATACAATTAGGTAATTTAAGTAGTAAACGTTGTGACATTTCTATTTACCTCATATTAAACAATAAATACCATGTAGGTGAAAGAAATAACTCACAATGAAATGCATTTCCTTTTATGATCAGTTTTTGGTTTGCTGAAAAACAAAATATGTTGAAAAAAGTTACAATTTACATTTCGCTATAATCCAGCGCTGCTAATTCAGTGCTTACCATGAGCCCCTGTGGAAATTTACTCATCACCGATTTGACATTTGATTGTTTGTGTCAGGTCAAAGATAATGTTCTTTATTTATTTTGATAGGGTTATTTTACCAAACAGAAAGTTTCTGCAATGTGTAGGCAGGAACAGATATGATTGGCTTGAGGCAACTCTAACAATTCACGCTGATTTTAATTACAGCCAACAGGGCGGTGCACACCACATTAAACACACCAGACACGCAGGGCTATGTCTCAGGCAAAGTCGTCCTCTGTGTTTTATCCTTCCTTGTCACTCTTGCTAGTCATCCCACCTTTGGATGCCCCCTCCTTCACTTTAATCCAGTGGCGGAATTTCACTCGACAAGTGATCAAAGACCAGTAGCACGATGCCAGGTGCGGCTGTAGCTTCAACTGTTGACAACCACCTAGCAATTTTTCCTCCTTTCCTTCTTTCCCCTTTCTGAAAAAAGAGCAGAAAACCTAAACAAGGCTTGGTGAACCGCTGTGAGTTTGAGTCTCTGAAAAACAGTTTCCTTTTTATTTTTTTACTTTCTTCTTTTTTTTGCAGAAAGGGAAGTTGGTATAGTTGTTTCCTTCTTTTGACGGTGATCTGTGCTACCTTCTCTTCCTCCCCCTCTGCGCACTGTGTGGTGGCCGGTTTGAGGAGTTCTGTGACAGTAAATTACGGTACACTTGAGACAGACAAGCAGCAGGAGTTGTAGAACAGAGAGAGGAAGCGCGGCGGGGTTTAGGCTTTATTAAGACTCAACCACCAGTCACTGGCACAACAACCCAACATGTAGGTGAAGGATGCAGCACAAAGTATCTTTCTCAACCTATAGGTGGTCTACCAGTGAAGTAAGATTCACATCAGCTATAATGGGTATCTCATGTCAAAAAGTGTTGGAAAGTGTTGGAGAATCTTCTATGCTACAGATGGACAATACTGTACTGTTAACCAGCATCAGTTATGGTTAATAGTACAGTTATGGTGCTTTGACCGGGAGTTCAACATCACTTCCATTGATGCATAGCTTGCATCCTATCTCATAAAATTAGGTATGATTAGAATAATCAAATGTAAATTCTTAAGTATAACAAATGTGATGATTAGAAGGTCTCAGACTGAAAGACTTTGTTTTTAGAAAAGCAGAAAAAATATCCAACTGTGCTTGTACAATTACTTTGTTTGATCTGAGCTCTTTGTTTGACTTTATAAGTTTAAGCCAAGTAGAGATCAGGCCAAGAAGGCCAATCACGGGTCAACAAAAATAAGATCTTGATCCAGATCCAGGAGAACTACGGATAAAATTATCTTATGATAAGAGTGAGGACAGGAATTGTTTATAATAAGTCAATTACTTTTTAGGAAAGTTATGTTGGGGAATTCAAATTCAAAATTGTATTATTTACTGCATTAGAAAAACAGCAGGTAGAAGTTAATTTAGTTTTAACTTTATACATTTCAAAATTGCACAATAAACTAAGTGGCATTTGTCATGTCCTGATGATATTAAGTAGGTGGCATTCCTCATCTCCTTCCAGATGTTATAAGATCAAACAGCATTTAGTAGGAAGCAGTACCTGACAGTCAAGCAGCATGAAATCAGTGCGAGTCTTTGGTCAACCTCTGTCTGAAGTCGCCATGGGAATCAATGTTTGTACTTAGAGCTAGATTTTGCATATGGGTCACTTGATCACCAATTTCAGGTTCTTTTACACATGTATGCTACAATACGGTCAGTCCAAAACCAAGGTACAACCTTGGTTAAAGAAAGAAAATGCGCAAGAGGCTCCCATTGAATAAGTACTGCACAATTTATGATGTTATATTAAGTTATGTAACTGTTACTAATGCAGTGTCTGAACTCACTGCATCAGTTTAGTTCAGTTATCTGAATTAGTGAATAATTTCTAATTTCTTTAACAAGCACTGATAAAGACATCCTGTAATCATGAAAAAAAAAGTCTGTTTCAAAAGGATCAAATTATTGGCAAGCATCAAACAAAGAAATCATCTAAGGAGATTGGTGAAACTAAAAAAAAAATGGTAGAAGAAGTGTTCAAGGATTTGCTAAAAACTGAAAAGAAATTGGGGAACAAGAAGAAATGTTTTTGCAAAACATTTTAAAAATGTTGAATGATTGGTGATCAGTTAAAGGTTTGGTGTAATCGAATAATAAACAAAACAGCAGTAATGTTGGCTATGTTCAATAGTGGAAGTAAAAGAATTTCCTAAAGCAAAATGCAAAGAAAACTTAAGGGTATGAGTCTAACCAGCTGTGAAGCCTTTCTTAAGGCTCGTTTAGTAGGCACCATCATGCCTGGTGTTCACTGAACAAACCAGTGAGATTGGTGTAATGACCTAGAGATAAAGGCTGCATTTGGTCAGGTCAACACATTGCTCATTCTTTGGGTTCTGTTCCCAAAGAATGAGGTCAACTGTATTTTTAATGTATAGAACAGAAACAAGTCAAGTCCACATAGAAACAAATAGGAAAATTTCATCTTACTGGACTTAGCTCAGATATGCGCCACAAAACAGAGCTATAGCAGACCCTAGATGGATGGATGGTAGTTGGCAATACCTAAAATCAAGCTAGATTCAGAGACTTTGGTACAGATGTGTTCACAAACAAAAACGCAGCAGTTTCTTGCTTGCTAATGTATTTGATACAATACAATAATTCACCTGTTTCTAAAAATATCTATGTAAGAATTGCTTGGTCAATAATTCTGCTAAACCTTAGTCTCCAAGCATCTAAACGGTAAACGGAAACGGACTGAACTTATATAGCGCTTTATCCGATCATTTGTGACCACTCAAAGCGCTTTACACTAGAGTCACATTCACCCATTCGCTCACACATTCATACACCGATACGCAGATCGGTAGGCAATCTACAATACTTCGCATCTGCAGTACCACATGTATATCAATGTTTGTCCAAACTTGTGCTCACAAAAGCAGGGGACTGCTTTTTGTGCCCTATACATGATTCTTTGACAAAATAGTGTGACGTCCCATGTGTCGTGGCATTAACGGTTTCATATTAACTTAAATTGCAGAGTTTGTAGTGGTAAGTGCATCAAAAGGAAGGCAACTTTGTTTCTTTAAGACGTTTCACCACTCAGCCTGAAGGATTGTTCAGTTCTGAACATGGGTTGGAAGCTTGGTTGTAGTCAGAACAAAGACACAAATAGGCATCAGTGATTTAAAGAAAGATACATTTTCAGTGTCATTTCAGTCTCTGCCACACATAAAATAAAAGACTGTAGCATCTATCTTAAAGTGGTGATGGTAAAGAATATGCTGTCGTTCAGAGAAATCTCATCTGCTCTCTTTGAAGTAATGGCTATTGAAGATTATCAGAGTGAAGCAAAATAATGGAAGGAGTAATGATTACGTTTAAGAAAACAAATCTAACACATTCAGCCAGTTCCTTTAAGTACAAATTAAGATGGATCATTGCTGATGGCAAAAAACGGGCAGCAGGAAAAGCTGTTAAATTGAATGTTCATATAAAGTATTTCAAATGCTGTCTAAATGAAAAAAGAAATGAAAAAGGAGAGAAGAAAGGGTTGGGAAAAAAAATAGATTTACATTATAAATGCACAGGTTTCCTTTCAATAGGCCTCTTCAAAACTCTGTCAGGTTTTTAATGGTGGGCAAGTTCAAAGTGGCACTAGAGTCCCACTGCTTCCAGAGATACAACAGAGGAACAGTGTGAGTGTGACCGTATCCACATGCGGTCTTTCTGTCCTACACATACACTCACACTGTGTCCTGGTTCTTCACACCAAATCCTCTCATACTACCTGCTGTATTGTGTGAAGTGTGTATATGTGACTGACAAGTGTGTAAGAGAAATCGATTGCTGTCACTTTGTCGCTCCCATGGTTCCCTCCGATCCACCTCTGCTTCACCACTCTGCACTATTTTTTTCTCACTTTCTTTCAGCTCCTTTCACTCTGTAATTTAACTTCTTCTGCTTTGCTTCTTCCCAGTTTGTCCTGGATTGTTGGCAGGGGATTGCTGGAAATGGTATCCCGGGGAACGTTACAAACACTCTGCAAGACGCTCCGGATCCCGGCACCAGCCAGCCCCAGCTAACCAGCCGTGCCCCACGGTGATATCGCTGCATCAAAGCCACAAATCTCTTTCCTCCCTTTTTTCTTCTTTGCCTCCCTCCGCGTTTCTCTGTCTCTTTTTCTGTGGTGGCACTTCCAGCAGCTTCGAATGTTTAAACTTCATATATCAGCCTCATTACGGAGGCTCAAAGCTTTCCATCTACTACTAAAGGCGCTCATTTGAATTTTTAATCACACGTACGTACGAGTGCTGCGCTCAGCAACTATCTGACGCGGGCGTGTACATACACACCCTTTCAGTCACATCTCTGCTCCTTCAGCTCTTTCGCAGTGTTCTTCCTGTGAAGTTTTCAAGTTCAAACTCGGGGAAAAAATAAAAAAAGTCTCCGTTAAATGTTCACCCGACATGTTTGGAGCCATAATTGTCGGCACTGGCTTCAGATGGCATTGTGAGCATAGTAGCTTTGCTGGTGGGCGGCACAATGTTTGCTTGGGGTAACTGTAGCCTTGGACAGGCAAGCCGAAGTGCTACTTTAGCGCTGCCTCTCTCTTTGATGTCAAATGTGTAGTCTGAGCGTAGAGAATATTATATATGAAAAATACAGTGACACATCACTCGGTTTCCTTACTGGATGTACTGTAGCTATGGAAGGCCTTCTCACGCTCGGTTACCATGTGCATACAGTCTTGGCTAAGCTACAGAGGGACTTTGTATCTTGAGCAATAACAGGGAGAGAGAGAAAGAATCCTTTAGATCTTCCTGCAAGAAGTACACCTTTGAATCTGAATTTCCTTACAGAAAAAAAAAAGCTCTTTGAAAATCTAATGCATAAACATTATCTCACCCCCCCCCACCACCAGCACATCCTTCTTCTTCTTACTGCTTCCATTCCCTCCCTCTCACCTAAAGCGCAAAAGCTTCTGAACGACTTTGGAAGAACTTTCCCTTTTTTTTTTTTTTTTTAAGAGTCTTCAGTAACTTAAATAAGAGGCGGTCTGGGATTTGGATATTGTTATGTCTCATCAAAGGAAGAGATCTTCTGCTGTCCTCCCTTGCTGGTTTTCTTGTTGTCTGTCAAGAAAGATGCCCCTCCTCAAAACTCACTGTAGTCTGAAATACCATGCTTCACCCCATTCCATTTTTCCTACTTTTGGTTTTTATTTTCTTAAAAGTAATTTTTGTTAGGTTACAAGCTACCTCATCATTCTTTTGGCTCCCAAACATCTCTTTTGTTATTATCCATAGCCTCATGTATGTCAATAAATCCTTTTGCATTCAGTGTTTTTATAAGAAGCCTAATTTTATGAATTTACTACAAAAGCTGTTATTCTTACTTTTGTGAAATACCTTAATTAAGCTTAATTTTCATTTAACTCAAAGACAAAAACGGTAAATGGTCCAAACAGATATGAGTATTCAGTCTGCCCCTCTCTGTTTTCACAAAATGGTATGATCCCTTATCATCATATGTGATTGGCCACAAGGCCATATGCAGAAACTGGTTCTCGTTATTGACTACAACGCCTCGAGTGCATGACCCATCACTCCGAGTCACCAACTAAAAGAAATCAGCCGGAGAAATTCAGCAATGGTTGCTTTCCGCTGCAAACACTTAAAAAAAAGAAAAAAACTAATTTCTTCAATGGCAGTATAATGCAAAGGTTTCATCAAAGACCGAAATAATTGCCAAAAATATTCTCTAAGATGGACTATCCAGGATGTACACCCTTGGAAATAGGCAACACCTCCCTTTTGACCAAAGACAAGTGGGCATAGACAATGGATGGATGGATTTTAGAAAGTATGTCTGTGTGTGCAAAACTGTATCCTAAGCTTGTGTATTTGGCTGTAATACACAGTCCCAGTGTTGCCTTTTATGAAGGGCAGCACTCATAGAATAACAGTTACTGGACTCACTCATGCTGCATTTGTTGATTTATTTTTGCAATTGACAACTTCTGCTGACGACCTCGCTGCTTTCGGCAACTCCCCACAGTGAGAGGTAGACAGTCAAGATTGTGTATTCCTGATGTCATCGTCAGGAGTCGTCATAAGTTTGATGGCTTGCTAATAAAAAGCCTTGCAATGACTCAAAATGAAACCAAAATTACATTACTTTGAGACTCATTTAATGCCACCCATGTGTCACCCCTCTCCCACTCATTCTTTTCTCTCTTTTCTATTAAAAAAACCCTTATACACCACGAATGCTGCCCATTGCTGACATCCCCGTTTCTCCTCCCCTCTTGCACCTGCCGCTGTGAACAGCAGGATCCCAGTGTGCGATTCCGTTCATCCCTCGCTTTTTTCTCTGCACTTACTGCTCGTCCCTCCATCCCTTTCTTTCATGTGTGCACTGCTGTCAAGCCCAGCTGGATCAGGCCTGGCAGTCTATTCGCATGCTGTCTTTGTTGGTGTTGAAACAAGCAGCGCTAAGCCACTGATGGTAAAGCCCCAAAACTCATCTCTTTATGTCTATCTAAGACACCAAATTGAAAAGATGCAAAAATATGTGGTTGTATAGACTTATTCGCAGTTGTCATGCTTGTACTTGTCTTCTTGGAAAACACAACTAAGGTTAGTAATTTGGTTTTTATAGCTTTTTCAATAAACACTTTATTTTGAAGACTTTCTCAAAGTTTTACTGTAGAACAAGAGACGGCACTCTGAAGTTTGACAGAGTATTGAACTTAGTCTTAATACGAGTCTTGAAACCGCATTTTCATCAGTGAGACGTGAGGTATTTATAGATTTATTAAATAAATCCAAAGGTGGTTCAAATGTGTTTGTGTTTACTGAACTGAAGATTTTCAATTATAATCATACTTACAGCTGATCTTGGTGGATTCAACCAAAACTGTGTCCAGATGTAACAAACATGTCACTTAAAATTTGCTTAGTGTCAGCTACAGTTAGAAAATGAGCCATGCTTTTATAAAATCTTATAAACACAGATTTCTTTTTTCACATGAAGGAATACACACATTGGAAAGTTCAAAAATATTTGAGACTTTGGGTTAATTTTTAAGATTGACAGCAGAGCTGATCTCAGAAAATGTAGCTACAAAAAATATCACAATATGTTGATCATTTGTGAAAACAAAAATGAAGATTAGTTTTTCCTTAAATTTGGACGAAATCTCCTTTTGTCCTGTCCTCATGAAGCCTGCATTGTACAACTTCTCATCACCTGAACTAAATGTAGTTAAAGGCTCATAGAGACCCTAAGAAATGCTGACCCTTATGTCTCTTTTTAAACAATTGAAACAGTAGATCAGCCTTGTGTTGCAAAATTATAATGATGCCCAAACACACACAAACAGATACATCACTGCAAGCCATCCCTTTCAAATTCTAACTTCATCCTAATTCTTCTCAAAACATCCGCCGTTTTTTGATGTTTCATTTACATGGACAGAAAAAAAAAAGAGAGAGAAAAAACATCAAAGATGAACATTTCAGCAATCAGCTATCACTCAATTAGCGCTCAGCCACTTTTCCTCTTGTGCACTTCCGAAGTAGAGCGTGGAGGGTTTTTGAAAAGTCTTTGAAAAAAATCATACTTTTTTCTTTATCACTTCATCTCATTGCAAAACAATTTCTTCCTATTATCCTCACAGCAGGGAGCCCCGATGTCCTGTAAAGGTGTGCCGCCATGCTTTATAGGCAGAGACGAGAAGCCTCTTTTGTGCTTTGCACCTTGTACCCCGGATACATTAAACAGAATCAAAGACGACATTTACATACCATTTGTGTTTCATGTTTGAGGAGCTGAGACAGACTCTGCGTTCATCCTATGTGAACGTTGGAACGTTTTGACTTTCTGAACTTTTGTGGAGAAAGATACACAGGGAACGGATGATTGAAGGATAGAAGGAGAAAGATGAAGAGTACCACTTTCAAAGTTTTGATACAATTCTGTTTTGATATCTTGTCACAAATCTTCTCGTTTACGTTCAACTTTAGTGGCGTAAATTAGAATTTGCATGAAACTTTCTCTTAATCTCAAACCTCAGCTGAGACAAGTTATCCTTATGATCTTGTCCTTCATATGTTTGACATGCTAAAAGACAAATTAGCTATGATCTTTATTATATTTTAAGAAAGAGAAGGATTCCAACAAAATGACATTAACATGCAGAATTAAACGGGTTTTGTTTCATGATATGCCTCACTGTTACCTCTGCTCATCTGGTTAATGTCTGCCTCAGTGTCACTTTTATATCACTTGGCAAACATGAAACAATGTCTCTGACTCATTCAGATCAAGTATATATTAAACCTTACAACGTGCATTTCCCCCCAAAGTTAGAATCATTTTCTCATTTGGTTTGGTTTTATTGCAAAATCTGTTAAGCTAACGTCCTGCCACAAACAAAAATGGTTCAGCAATGGCTTGAGAAGCAAAAAGGTTGAAGTGTTGATGTGATCTCCATATTCCCCAGAACTTGATCCTTTCAGAAAACTATGCAACTTACTGGACAACAAGTAAGACATATGGAGGACTCGCTTTGCAACGTACAAGATGTAAAAAATCTGCTGCCAAAATCTCAATGCACATACCACAGAATGGCTTCAGGAGTCTGGTTGATTACATGCCTCAATGGGTCAGGTTTTTATAATCCAATGCTTAATTGATGTATACTTAAATAAATATTTAAACAAGGCAAAACCAGGAATAAAGGCATAAAATTAGAGGGAAAAAAAATTTATTTCTGAGAAAATTGTGATTTTTGTTTTTTAGCTTAAAATACTAATTAAATTCAAGAAGACATCACCCCATGCTTTAAATAGCAGTTTTGGATGTTTTAGAAATGGTAAAATTTGTATTTGAATTCAGCTTGTTTTCACAATAAATTTGATCCACATGTTTAACACAGGCTGCACAGTGGCGCAGTTGGTAGAGCTGTTGCCTTGCAGCAAGAAGGTTCTGGGTTCGATTCCCGGCCTGGGGTCTTTCTGCATAGAGTTTGTATGTTCTCCCTGTGCATGCGTGGGTTCTCTCCGGGTACTCCTCCCACAGTCCAAAAACATGATTGTCAAGTTAATTGGCCTCTCCAAATTGTCCCTGGGTGAGAGTGCATGGTTGTTTGTCCTGTATGTCTCTGTGTTGCCCTGCGACAGACTGGTGACCTGTCCAGGGTGTATCCCGCCTCTCACCCGGAACGCTTGCTGGAGATAGGCACCAGCACCTACCAACCCCACTAAGGGACAAGGGTGAACAGAAAATGGATGGATGGATGTTTAACACACCAGGCTTTGTTTGGCTATTCACTCACTTTTGTTTTGGTTTCGGCCTATGTGCTTAACGTTGGACCATTCGCTCCTCCAGAACGAGCATGTAGTGACTGTAGACAGTCACTTGTGTTGTCACTGTCTTTATAGCAATCACTCATAAAAATAACTGGGGTCAAAGTGCATGCCACACAAACTTGCATCTGCTGTGCAACCACTGTAACCAGGGCTCCTCTGTTCACATACTCTTACATTACTTTTCTTTCAACGTTCAGCTCACTTCAAGCTCCTTTTCCGCTTCCCAAACTTTACCTCTCCCTCTCTATTCCTCTCTTCGCGTTCCTGTACACTTTTATCTCTCCTCCCGCTGCCCCACCCCACCTGCAGGTTTAATGAAGTCTGCTCTTGTGTAATCTTACAGCGATCAGGCCCTCTCACCTCCCTTCTCTGTCTCAGGTGTGTTTTCCAACAAAGAGCCATTGTTCCTAACAACCACCGCTGAAGCTTGCCTGGCACAAGCCCACACCTGCAGCCAACAAAGATACCTTTATTCACCTTACAAGTGCATGCACAGACACCCACATGTGCACGCACCCGCGCAAAACATGCCAACGTGCAGAGGATCAACCTGTAATGCTACATGTTAATGTGGACAGTTTGGAATCACTGTTATCTCTTGTGGAGGAATGAAGAAACCAAATTTAAAAAAGCAGGGCATACAAGAAAAAGAGAGAGAGCAGAAAAATGCAGCCACTTGCACTGCTGAGTTTTTGTTTGCACAAACTGGTAGTGACAAACCCACATTTTCCTTTTAATTCAAGATTACGTGCTACTTTGTGCTGGTGTATCTCGTGAAATCCAATAAAATAAACTGAAGTTTCTGGCTGTGACAGGATAAAATGCAAAAAGCTAAACTATGAGTAATACTTTTGCAAAGAACTGAAGAATCTCAAATACCAAATAACAAAGATGATCTCTGCTGTGAAAAAGAAGCAACACCAGGGGATTTCCAAAGCACCTGCTGCAGTTTATTTTGAAGGAAATAGACAAGTAATCTTTGTTTTCCCTCTTCGCTCTTCCATCACCTGAAACCTGAAGTCAGTGTGCACCTAAGGGCAGAAAGTTGGTGAAGGGATGATGACAGCAAGGACTGAGGAGAAAGAACGGAATGGAAGCAGTCAGGGGATAAGCAACAGAAAACAATGCAGCAGGGCGGATAAGACAAAAACGGGAAGAAGGGGTAAAAGAAAAAAAAAAAAAGAAAAAGAGAAGGGAATGAGTTCTTGCAGTTGAGATGTCACCTCGTCATCACCAGCTAAAGGGTGCAAACCTGCAGGCAGATTTTCTCCAGTTCTCAGATATCGGCGTGTTTTAGTCTATGCACGTCTCTGTGAGAAAGGTAGAGTCTGCTCTCATTGTGATTGGATTTCACCTCGTTGTGTACGGCGAACACACGTTTCGCCGGAGGATGATGTGCCAACACTAGGTAGACTCCGTCCGCCCCCTGCACCTCACCTCAAGGTTAGGGAGGTGGAAACATCATGACATGGCGGCACATACAATAGCTGACTCGGAGGCAAGAACAACAACGCTGGAAGCAAGTGTGCACGGCATGTGACGCAGTGTAACTACACAACACGGGAGTGTTACTGTTTTCTGAATGAAGAAATGGCTGGGGTTAAATTAGAAGATCTATTTCACGCTTCAAACTGAAAGAAGTTCACAACCTCAGCTTTGCACCTCCACTTGTTTGCCTGAACTCCAATTTGCAGCAAGAGCACTGTAAAGTTGTGAAGTATTTTGAGAATAATCTAAGTGGGTTATGAGCTCTTCTGACGTTGGAACATGGGGGAAATGAGGGGTGGAATATGACTGAAGGGGAGGGGTATGGGTGTGGGGGTAAAGGATGCTTTTGTGATTTTACATGTGACAGGAGTGAAGCGAGGGATGGAAATAGAACAATGGAAGAAATGCTGAGCTTCTGAGGAAGCCCTCAAAGACTTCCAACTCAGAGTCTGATAAAAGCTCCTCTATTTCATATTCCCGCACCCCCTTTTCTGTCTTACAAACACACACACACCACACACCCATATCTCACTAAAGAAAATAGTATCAAGCCTTGTGTGTGTGTAGCTGAGCGACAGATCGCCAGGGTGTGACAACCATGATGGTTTCAAGCTGAGGATTGTTTCTTGAAACAGAGTCAAGGCGGTGTCATATTCTGATCGCGGCAGGATGAAAGTAGAATAAACATGGTAAACATGCCAGGAAATTTTGGTAAAAAAATATCTAAAAGCGAGCCATACAATGGGAGGATGGCAAGTGTCTGAGAAGTGGCAGTATCCTTCTGTGGTTGGCTGTCAGTGACACTGCCTGTAAAGAGCACTTTGTGGATTAATGGTAGTGTTCTAAAAATAGAGAAAAATTTCTGATTTTAAATGTCAGAAATTTGAAATGGGGAGCAATAGAAACATCTTCAAATCAACAAATTGAAGTAATTCAATCCATGCCATGGACACAGATGCATAAAATCCAGCCTAGGGATGAAGACAAACATTTGAGAAAGAATGGGTTGCAGTCAGGAGCTCAGTGAATTGTTGTACGATAGAGTGGCTCCTGTTCATTAGGTCCAATTAGAAAATGTCTTTGCTACTAAATATTCCGCAGTCAGCCGTTTTATTATTACAACGTGGAAGTGACTGGAAACGACAATATCTAAGGCAGTATTCTCTAATTGCATTCCTCACGGGTCAGAGTCCTGCAACTTCAAGATGTGTCCCTTGTCCTGCATACTTTGACTAAATGGCTAAACTGCCTCAGTAGCATGCAGTCATGCTCTACAGGAGCCAGGTGTGCTGAAACAGAGGGACATCTAAGAGCTGCAGGACACCGGCCCTTGAGGACTGCAGTTTGAGACCACTGATCTAAGCCATGAAGTAGTAGGCCACACAAAATCACATAGCAGGATCAGTAGTCGCCAACCTTTTTTAGTCAATAACTACAGACTTCCAAACTTCATGTGACCCTCAGATAGCATGGTGTTACAGTCGAGATGTGCTGAATTATGTCCCTTTGTCTAGAAATTTAGACAAACTGCTGGCAGCACTTGCCTGACTGCATCGTGTCAAGTTTCATGTAGAGGAGATTATGGTGTTGGGTTATCTGTCAGGAGTTGGGCTTAACCGATTTGTTTAAGTCACAGGTGTCAAACTCCAGTCCCGGAGGGCCACTGCCCTGCAACTTTTAGATGTGCCTCTGCTGCACCACACCTGAATAGAATAATTAGGTCATTAGCAAGGCACTGGAGAACTTATCTACACAAGAAGGAGTTAATTAAGCCATTTCATTCCAGTGTTTTGTACCTGTGGCACATCTAAAAACTGCAGGACACCGGCTCTTGAGGACTGGAGTTTGACACCCCTGGTTTAAGTGAAAAGAATTCTTAATGTCATAGAAAGACATTTTGGACAATTTCATGCCCTCAACTTCATGGGAGCAGATTTGGGATGGTCCCAAATCCAGAGACCTAAAAAAAAGAAAAAAAAAGGATGACACCAGAGTGAACCAAAGGGGAATATATGCTGAGGACATTTACTAAGTGGGAGCAGCTGAGTGGGAAACCTCAAAGGACAGACAGAGGGAATCTATTGCAATGGCCACCTAAACTGGAGCCAGACATTCAGAGACCAGAGATTGAAAAACAGAGCATATCTTAATGTAAGAATTACTAAGATACTAAGACAAAATGAGAAAAAGGAACTCAGAAAGGGGAACAGAAATGGAGAACAAGGTATTGAAAGGACCAGACTAAAAGAATGAAAACAGTCCAACATATCACAACATTATCCTGCTCAAACAGACAACAGTTATGCAGACCCATGTGTAACAAATTCTTACACCTTTCAGTCAGAACCAGAAGTACCTTCTTCTGCAATTTGATTTGCTTGTCTGTTCCACATGAGTCAAATTTTGCTCCTCCTATTACAAAGGAATTAATTGCTGAAACAGTACAACATGCCCAGGTGCTGTATCTGCCCTAATCATCGGCCCACCTTCACAGTACTTTACAGTTGATTTGAGTTCATTTGTCCTGATGTATGCTATATTATTTCTATAATGTGCATTGGCCAAACATCTTCTCTTTGGTCTCACCCATTTAAATGTTGTTTCAGTTTGTTCAGCTGAAACTTTGCAAATCTCATGCAAAGCCTTTTTGACAGGCCCGACTCATTCACACCTCTGTTTATTGTATTTTAGTGAACTTTACCATTTATCTTGTTAACTCAGCCTGTTGATTTTATACACCATGCACGTGGCTTGTGATGTAAAAACTTTTTTTAGTCTGTCATTTTGCTAAATTACAGTCTTATTTTCTTTTTATAAATAGTTTTGTAACACTCCCTAGATTGTTTGATGATGAGATTTACTTCAGCATCATTTTTGTTGTCTTTCCTTGCAGGTGCCTAATGACTGTTTTGTTCTTATGATCAGTCTTGCTCTTTTATGAACACGTACTTATTCAGAAACCGGTAGAAAGTCATAGTCAGGCCACAGAGCTAAAACAATCTAAAGCATTAAATTCACTGGAGAGCCACCTACTGTTTTTTATTGTCTTACTATTCTCTTTGCCCTTAGCTAGAATGTTATATCACTGCAGGTATCTGTCGGTAATAGCAAAGCTCAGTGACTTGGAGTATAGGGTAGCATAATATGGCAGATTTGTTGCATCAGCATCATATTGTGTCTTTAAATTTGTCTGGTTAGCAGCAGCAATTGCTAGAGGAAATAAAGAGATTGTTTTGTTTTGGTTTCTTTGCAAAATAGCTCAAGTGCAGTAAGACAGGCAGCATCTAAGAACATCAGTTTTCAAGTTTTGACAGCTGGTCATGTTGAGGTAGGCTTACAGTAGTGCCACAAGCTTTATAATGTTGGATAATGGATTTAATAACAGTGCTACAATATTACAACATTTCCCTGACTTGTCTGCTAGTTTTCATAATAGTTTCCATTATTCTGCTTGCTCACTAATGTTCATTAAAAATCTGATGCCTTCACATAACAGAGGGATTATATTGAGAGTAAATAAAATACAGAAATACTTTATCTAATCAAAAGGTGTATTCTGACTGCAGTTGGTTGCACTGTATTTTATTTAGCGATACCTGAGTAGAGGCGAATGAATACAAATTTAAGAATTCTTTTAGATTTGTATTTGCAAACATTGCTGAGAACCATTTCTGGATTTTCTTTCAGTTGCTCAAAGATGTAACAAAATGCAAAAAGGGGCAAATATGGCAACAGTACATTTGCAGTCCACTGTACCTCTAAAATATGCGCCACTGACAATAAACAGCTAATGAAGGTTTTCCTTATGGTTTTTGTCTATGTTTCTATAAAAATAAGAATCAATTCAAGATGGTAATGTGTGGGACGTTTTGGTGTGTTTTGCGCGTATTCTGCCCGGGTGTATTCAGAATTCTCTTTATGCCGTTCTTGGTTTCCTGCCCTCTGAAGCATGTGGAGAGAGGGAAGCTAATTAGACTTGCTCAGCCTTGGACGTTGAGGAGCAGGGGGGATTGTTAGCTGGCGGACTCATAGCGGCTCCCTGCGACATGATTGATTTGGACTGTCACAGCGCTCAGCTGGGTGTCATTGCAGGGCGACATTACATCGTCTCATGGTAACATCTCCCCACCACCCCAAACGCAGTCACCATTGTTCGACCCACATCAAAGCACAAAGGAGACACATTAGCATTTTTAATCAGGCGAGACTGGACGCTGTGCAGGCACCCTGGATTTGAATTGTTACTTTATTCTCCGGGTGCCTGCTCTTCCCCTCCTCGAAATGATCTCACCTACAACACCCTGTGCAATACACACACATTTAGACAAACGCACAAATAAAAGGGGCATGCCAAAGGGGTTACGGTGTGACCCCGTGGTGGAAAATTAACGAGACCCATCTGCAGTCAGACTTCAATTAGCATTCAAGAGTTTGCCCTCATTTTCAGAACAAAAGTTTTTTTTTTCTGAATATTTTGTTGTCTTGCGAATCAGAAAATGAGGGCCACCAGAAGGTTCTCCTTTGCGTTGTGCATGGCCTCCCTTGGAACACGCAGACGGATAATTAGGGCTACACTCTTGGTGAGAGGACAAAGATGATGCTAATTCAATTCATGAAGGGGTCTCCCGCTAATTACGAACAGAGTTTCTCTCTCTATTGAGTGAACAATTGCACAGCTGAGTGGTTAAGGTTAAAGGGAGCAGCGTTCATGTTTGGAATCAAACGAGATTAGCTCTGATTGGTGTGTCCCTTCAGCCCTCTCAGGAATAATTTGGCTAATAAAGTACCTGAACTGCCTCTTTTATGTTTCGGAATTAGCCTGAAAGGGGAAAAAGGAAGTGAATAAAAGCTAGCTGTTGACAATTAAGATGCTAAGATAGCTTATTCTTTAATAAGCTTTCTTATTAAGGAATAAACACATGTTTAACATAGAAGTAAACATGTGTTTACTTCTATGTTAAGGTCATATAATTGTCTGGGAAAGTGAGATTTCAAGTGTTCCTTCAGAGAAGGTATTGTAGGAAACACTTTGTGGCACACATGGCAGAGGAGACAACTGGTTTTCTCTTTAAATTAAAGAGACGACAAAAAAAAGTGGCTGTATTGAGTGACCCTATTGATAGCTAAAAGAAAAAGGAAAAACCATGCCAACTATTAATGTGAAATTGGTTTTCAAAAGCCTCATGGCTACTCTTCCATTGAATAGAAATTTAATACATATGATTTCTGTAAAATTTTGAAAATGTGCCGACAATTCAACCTAAGCAATAAAATTGTTACACCATTTCAAGTGATGACAAGTGGGAAATTGGCACACAAACAGCGTGTCCACTTGTGAAAGCTCCTGTCAACTCAATCAAAGCTGACCAATCAGAGGACATGCCAGTTTTTGAATGTTCATTTAAAATAGTTTATTTTTGTAACTTTGTCTCAAAGCTAGCTTTCAAAGTTGCTCAGAAGACATAAAAAAGGCACAATATTTCAAGTTGCTGTCATGACTACAAAGGAGGTAATGAATTAGAAAGGCATAATTACAAAGAAGACACAGATAGAGAAATAAATAACCGTTACTATTGTGGCCAATTTAAAACATCGATTTAAAGAAAAAAGGGCCAATATATCTCTACAACAATTTACAAGACTCGCTGCCAGCAATCATAAAAGACCGTTAGCAGTTGTTGCCACAACCTGTTATTAGGTTTATATTTAAGACATTATGTCATCATTTGTATTTACTCTGGTTATCTTTACCTGACATTAAAATTTTATTGACGATGTAAAGCATTTTAACATAAAAAAACAGACGAAATCAGTAAGCTGGCAAATACTTTTTCATTGTACTGTATGTGCAAAAACAATAAAAACATTTCAAACAGCTAAGTTTCTCCACTGAAGTTTTAGTACCTTCTGTGTTTAACATAATTTTTTTAAAGAAAAATACTGTTAGCTCATACTTACAATTGCAAATGTAGCAAAAAAAACAAAACAAAACAAAAAAAAAAACAGAAAAATCTCAAAACAAGAAAAGCAAAGGCGTTTAGCACGGTGCGTGAAAGAAACAGACTTAATCTGCATGATCATCACTCTGACAAGCACTCGTGATCAAATACAGAAGGGGCTAAATAATAGATCACAAATGTGCTGTCACTGTCTTTTGTTTTGATGCGTGCACTCTGATGAGCCAGAAAGTGTGCCTTGCAGTTTAACTTACAGACTCATTTACAGTGGTGCAGAGCATTTGCCCTCTAACCCAGCAAACATGACTCGATTTGAGAGAAAAAAAAAGTTGAGAAGAAGCTGTCACACACTCAGGGAGAGAGAGAGAGGCGGATGATGTGATCTGTACTAAATTTAGCTGATGGAAAATTTTTGGTAGAGAGTCTGAATGAAAGTGAGTAAAAACTGAAGCGAAGGTTTTGTCACCCCTATGCAACTGGTACGGTGACTTTGAAACAGAGGCTGTGATGTGCGCCAAAATGAAAGAGATAAAAATACAGCAAGGAGCAAATGGCTGCTGATGATGAGGACGAAGGGGAGAAGAGCGGAGGCAGAAACAAACTCGAGTCATCATTGCTAATCGTGTTATCGCACTTTGATGTGTCAGCGGTGAACACAATGTACTTCCATCATTTATGACTTTTAAGTGAACACATGATGGCAGAGGATTACATTTATCAGTGGGGAGGCTGGGGAGAGGAGCTTTGAAAGAGATATGCTAATTTAGCCAAGGAGCAAAAGAACAACATCAAATATGTACCAAAGAATAGCCAAGGGACTTTCAAGTCTTAATATCCTTCAGAAGTGCTTTATCTCCACACCACAACCTGCATTTACAGCACAAACAGGAAAAGAGCCCGTTGTAGCTTCAAAGCGCTGCTAGTCCACTAGTTTAATTCCAGATCAGGCCTAATAAAGGTTATCAGCTGGACCACTAATGAAACAAAGACAAGTGCACATATGCAAAGGGTGTTAGCTTGTTTCGCGTCACGCCCTCTTTCTCCTCTCCGTCTTCTCCTTTTCCCCCTTCTTTCATGGTGGATGTTTGAATATTTTTTTTCTCCAAGTATTTTAAGTTCTGCATCAAAGCGACTGGAAACAATGTGCGACCCGTCTGACTCCGACTCTCTTCTCGCTCTCCCGCAGTCAGCGTTTGGAATCATAGCAGGGTGGTGCTTGTTTGATAGCTTGATAGTCATTTGTTTTGATCTGCGACTCCTTTGTCTCTGTTTGGGTCTGAAACAATAAGAGATTAGAACCCTAGACTGAGGGTGCAAGCACGGAGAAAGAACAAATGCTGTCTTTGTTGTTCTCCTTTCAAGTTTCCTTCTTTTTCCACCACAAATCTTGCAAAAATATAAAACTCTGCCAAGTGACTTGCTGTGCTCTTAAAGCCCTCCAAAAGCCCTCTCTCAGAGGGATGTTACAAGCTCAGGCAGTAATGATTTTGACTTGCTGCACCAGCAAAAGACTGCCTCGCTAACTTTCTAATACACAACGACAACTGGCAAAATTAGTTTCCATAGTTCTGTTATGGCATCCCAATTATGAGCATAAATCCAGGGAGAAAGGGCGCATGATGAGAAAATTGCAGACAGAAGGTTGGTAATCGAATGGGGACTGTATTTAAGATCTTTTTCTCCTTCTTTGCCATCAAACATCAAGGCAAGAGACAAAGAAGAACAGGAAAAGAGAAAGTGCACTCTACCAGTGGGGAACTTGACTGAAGATGAAAGCTTTCAAGGAATCAAAGAAGCCCCGTCACTCATTATACCTTGGTAGAAAACTTCAATACCTGTACACCACAGGCGCAGCAATGGGTGCCACAATAGGTGGACGGGGATTCAAGGTGAAGGTCGGAACCTATCGCGATCTTTCAAAGACACAGCCGCTTGTCTATAATCTGAATGTTAAGGCAAAATGGTGACTAAATGTACAGTTCACATCCAAGGCCTAAACCAGAATAGGCTCGGGTTTCGTGTTACCGTTTTTTGAACTCATTCTTTGCTCACCTGACTCCTCCAAAGAAAAGCCAGGCACGCTGATTAGTACAGCACCATTCATAGCCAGGTATTTCTAAGTGCCTTACAGAACAAGCACATTTAAAGAATATACAGTACGCATTGAATAAATCTTATTATCCTTCCTTGAAGTTTTACTTTATTTTTTAAAGTTGATTAGTGTCCGAGATGGATCATTAACAACAAGACTAATACAAAGATTTAAGTCTCAAGCAATATGCTGGATGAGAATTTTGAGTAGATATTTATTTGGATTCTGATGATTTTTTATCTAGCTAGATAGTTTTATTTGAGGAACACAGGTGTGACAGAAGAGGCATTCCAGTTGCAAATAATTCAGCCTTATAGATATGTTTGAGCTAGAATATGACACTGATTCTAACAAGAGCCTCCAAGTCACCTTCAAGATCATCCACCACCTGGCACCACCTTACCTGGCTAAGCACCTCTTCATTCACTCGACCTCCCACTCAGTCAGGTCCTCTGTCTCTTTTCCGCCTCCTCCATTTTCCTCAGCACCATGCGGGCCAGAACCTTCTCTTACTCTGCATCCCATCACTGGAATCAGCTGGATCCTGATACCTGTAACATTGATTCCTTTCTTCAGTTTAAAAACCACCAATATCAAAATCATCTGTTCAAATTTGCCTGTTCTCTATAATGTTTTAACTTATGAAGGCTGCTGATTGTTTGTTAATTTATTGTCATGTTTTTTTTTTTCCATCTTGTTTGTACAGTGTCCTTGAGTGTTTTCAAATGTGCTTTAAATAAGACGTATCAAGAAGCTGAACAAGCAGTGACAAGGAAAGTGTTTGTCTTTAAAACTACACATCTATTTATGCATTTAATTAATTTTCCATGCATGTTTGCCTCTTGAAAACGCCTGAAAAACAGAGTGGAGAACTTGCTTTTGAGAGGTGTGCATTACCGGACCGGGAGCTACATTTACTACCTGGACTTTGCTCTTATGCTTAAAAACATACCTTGGAATCTGAATTACTAATTAACTGAATTAACATACTAATTAACTGAAATGGACCCATCGTTGGTATATCTGTCTGAGTTAACAGCTGTGACTGGATGTGATTAAAAAAAAAAAAAAACTTAAAAAACCCCAGTACATTACAGTTTGAACTTAGACTAACACTTACTGTGGGATCCCCAAGTTGGTTTGATGTAAAAATTTACTTTTTTCAGTCAAATCATCATTTAAGAAATGGAATAACACAACACAAGACAACAGCAAACATGTTTCTGCAGACATATTAAACTTCCATGTTTTGGTATGTGAAAATGAATGGTTAATTTCCTGAATAAGATCACAGCATTGACAAGTGAATATATTTTTAATAAACATATCTTCTTCATAATCACTAAATATTACAAATTAGCTATTAATTTACTTATTCTTATTAAAGAATCAGAGCAATGCTCTAGCTGTTGCCAAATGTATGAGATATGCGGATGTAGATTTGTTTTATTTTGATTAGTACTTTTTAAAACTGTTTTTAAATGTTTGCAGTTTTAAATTATCTTGTGCTCTGTCTATTTTCTTTGTGCATAATAGAAAAGCAAACTACTATTTATCTCTTTTTCCGGTCTGTTGAGCTATTAATGAAGAAATATGTTACAGGGGTAGAGAATGTGTTGTATATTCAATCTGGTTTGTCAAGTGTGTCACCTTTGAGATTTGTTATTCTTATTTTGTAGGTATTTGCCAAATATATGAAATATTTGGCAACACTGCTTTCCTAACTTGTATTTTCATGTGACGTTTGGAAAAGTTGCTGCTTTTCCAAACTTCTGCTTATGTCATGTATCATTACAAATCTTGTCTATTTGCAGCCATCTGTCTCTGCCACTGTACTGAAAACTTTAACTCTACTTTTGTCTTAGTGGGGGAACTACGAATTCAAAACACACCCGGAAGCAATAAAAAATATTAGATAAAAAAACAAAAATCAGTTTGTCTAGAAAGAATAACAAGGCAGCAATTTAAAGCACAAGTCCAGTAAATAGCAGAAGTGATGGTGGGGAGGTCAGCTATTGTACTAAGTAGGGCACAACCTGATAATGATGTGACTTCACGTTGACACACATTGCAAGGCTCGTCCTGGTCTGTCACCTACCCTCCCTGTGCTTCCTCCCATGATGCCCCCAACCAAGCCGCCCCCCACTCCCTGCGTCTCCTCCCATCCCTCTGTTGTTTCGTTTTATCTCTTTGAAAAATAATGAAAGCAAGCACTTGCAACCGTGGCTCCATTGATGTTCGAATACACAACCAGCAGATTCAAAAAACACATTCTGGGATCAAAGTAAAAAAAAAAAGGAGGGAGGGTGGAGAGGGGTGGAGTGGGGTGGGGTGGCGTTGCTTGGTTGGGGTGGGGGTGGAGGACGAGGTGGGGGTATCTTCTTGTTAGCAATGAAATTATGAGCGCAGAGGAGTCTAGGGTGCAGAGCTCATTTGCTAAGACTGTGAGGCAAATAGTCGTTAAAGAATGGCCTATAAGTAGGCATTAAATGAAAATGCCTGTGCGATTCCGGTGGATTAGCATAAGAACCTTTTCTTGCCTGGCCAGCTAATAATATTCATTTAAAATAAATACATGGAAAATGAATCTGTTTGAAAAGACGAGCCATTGCACATATTTACTGAAGGGGCCGACGGAATGAAAGAGCGGGAATGAGCAGAGCGCTCGCAGGGATGTGGACTTGCGAACATCGTCAGTTCTTTGAAGTTACGGAGACTGGAATATTTAAGTATTCACAAAAAAACTTTTGGGAGGAGAAAGGTTTTACATTTTACGAGGCTTGTGAGGAAACAGCAGGGCTGAAAATGTCAAGTACAGAAGCTGCTCTTTTTTGAACAATTTCTTGGGTTTGCGTTCACATTGCCTCGCAAGATTATTCGTCCTTCTACAACTTCTTAAAATGTAGTTACATTGCAACTACAAATTTCAATTTGGGATTTAATTTTATGTGACAAAGATATGCTTTTATTTTTGTTTTTCTTTTACAAAAGAAAATCTGAAAAGTGTTATTTATGTATTTGCATTTAGTCTTTGGGTTATGTCTCTACCAGATTTCTAGCAGCAATTTTTGTCTATTTTGTTTGCAAAATACCTCACTTTCAGTCATAGAGCATGAGAAGGATTTAAAATACCAGTTTTCAAGTATTGCTAAATCTCTATTGTTTGTAAGTTTTTTTCCCAAAATTACTTTGCAATTTAACTCCATTCCTCTTCCTGTCAATTCCAACCACTGTTTGTTTCAGCTCCTAAAGAAAAGCATCCCACAATATGATGCTACAATCATCCTGCCTCACTGTTGGGATGGTGCTTTCAGGTTAAGTTACAATGGTAGATTTCTACCATCATATTTTTAATATAGACTATAACATCCGTGTGTTTGCTGTGTCTCTTGCATGGCAATTTGAAAACTGTCACCCAGACTGGCAAGAAGAGAACCATTTCTTTTTGCCAGTCTTCCATCAAAGCCAGATTTGCAGGGTTCACAACTAAATGCTTTCTCTGTCAACATACTCTCACATCTGAGCTGTAGGTCTTTGCAGCTTCCCCAGAATCAATATGCAATATCAATATCTTCCCCACCGCTCTCTGCATGTCTCTCCCTGTCCTGTGCAAAACTCTTTCCATTTTCAGGTGATGGAAAAAGCAGTGCTACATTTTTAATTTTTTTTTGTAAATTCAGGCTTGGACAACAGTTTTATAATCTAACCCTGCTTTTATAATTTAACCCTGATTAAAGCTGTTTCCTCTCTGACAATTATTTAGGCTCTTCAAAGAGCAGCAGTAATAATTATGTAATATAATAAAACAGTTTAGTGAGAAGTTTTTAATTTAGTTCAGCTTAATTCCATTTATTTTTATAGAGCCAATTCCCAACAAACTTCTCAAGGCACTATGAGAAAAAAATCCATTCACAGTAAGAAAAAAATACTGTCAATTTAATCCAACCACACAGGCAGATTTAAAGTGAATTAAGACATTCTCATCTGATCCTACCTGTAACACAATGTAATTAAATTTAGTTTACTTACTAAATAGATTTTCTGTCTACAACTACCTGAATTCAAGCGTGCAGCTTTCAAGCTTAAAATTGGAGTAGGAACAAATTTTTGGAAAGTGCAGCGCACAAAAATATTCAGAGGTCTAAAACCGTGCACACATTTCCTTCGTACGTCCCAGTATATGTGATCAGAGTGCATGAGCAGCTGCTGTGTGGACCGCCCTGTTCCTGCCCATAAATACAAAAGCAAGTTTGCATAACGGCCCAGAAAACTCCCACCATGCATCCAAATAACGGCGGCAGCTGTTTTCCAACTACTACTAAAACCAGTAATACATTTTATTCAAAAGGTACCTTTCAGGGAACACAGGGTCACCAAGCAAAATATAGAAGCAAAAGAAATTTTAAAGGAAAATATTCAAAATATAATGCAAAAAAGAGCATTTAGAGAGCAAAACTATGGGATGTGTTGATCAATCAAAGCGATAATCAATATGTGAACAAAAATGTAGGCCACATTTTCTTTGTCTTTTATTTAAAAAATAATAATAATTCCTCCACTTTGAAACCATCCATTACTTTGTGTTGGTCTACCTCATAAGATCCAGTAAATGAATTGAAAATTAAATGAACACTTTTGCAAGGCAATTGCAATTGTGCCACGCAACATATAGTAAACTTAGTTCCTTTACCAATAACTTATTGACTTTTTTTTGATGAACCTCGTAAAGGTTCAACTCATCTGCCACAAATTGTTCCTCCTGATCCAGGATGAGTCAAGGCTAACAAGAAATGTAAAAGTTTTATTTTGTTCACAAAGTCTGAAATCCAAGACATGAAAGGGGAGTTCTCACCAGTCCAAACCCATCAGGCCTCTGCTGCTCACGGGCTTTTTGATGTTCGTAACTTTGCGGGCCGAGCCAATTAAAATGGCCCCCAAAAAACAAACACTCCCGCACACGTTCACTTCCACAGAACCTTGTTTATGTACTCTGTGTCAGCAAATGTGTCAATATGTGTCCTGTGTACGGCAGCCTCTAATGATGTCGGCCCATCACGATAGCCCAGTCAGACGCTGACAACCAGGCCATAAAGTGGAGGAACTCCAGCCGTTTCTATAGCTGCTGCAGAGTTCAAAGGCGGCCATCTTTTTCGAAGCATAATAAGAAAAAAAAAAAAAAACAAAAGAAAGAAAGAAGCCGTCACAGAACAAGAGACCAAAGATGCCCTCAAGGGTTACACGTCAAACCTCCTTCAACCTGCAGACCCCTCAGTCCACACCTTACCTCCTGGTGTGACGGCATTGTCCTGAGATGTGTGGTTGGACTGTCAGAAGCTTAAGATGAGGTCAACAGAGCCAGGTAAAGATTCTCCTATCAGTATTATATTAGCCCACTTTCTTAAAGTCAAGGCTTTGAAGTGACACCAAAGTCTGTTGCAAGTATCTCTCATCTTATGTCCTTTTTTCTAAAACACTGCAGTGTCGACATTTCAAGCATCTTTCAGCGTTTAATGTTGAGCCTTTGATTTTTTTTTAAGACACTAATTTTAACATCTTCAAGGGAGAAGTGAAGTCTCTGCGTTTGGGTTCTTTTGTCTGCTGTCTTCTGCCCTTTCTCTCCCTCTTTGAGATTTGAAAAGATCTCTAGTGAAGAACTTGTTAAAAGGCGGATCTCCATCAAAAGTAATGCAGAATGTGCTTTTTCGGTGACATTTTTACTACTTGGCCATTTTAGCTCAGTGCCTGTCATCTCCACGGCTTCTTTTTTCCCCCCACTTTCAAAACGAAATGTTTTCAAAGAGCAGCAAACACAAAAAGACTGCATTTCAAGTGGAAAACAAACTTGGATTGGGAAAGCTTTGATTCGTTATCATACAAAGTTGAACGGCAAGCAGCGTAGACAAAAGGGCATAAAACCTGAAATGTGCCGTGGCATTTTGGGTATTCAGCACTGAGTGTTGATACTTTTGATACATTGTTGGTGGAAAAACGAGTCCATGTCTGAGACAAAGCTGGAAGAGCACATTTACACTTTGGTAGTTATCAATTCAAATGTGATGAGATATTTTTACTGTACATGTAACATATGTTTACTCACAACTGCAGCTATAGCTCTTAAATTTTCACAAAATTTATTTTGGTACAACTGCAACTTTCAATGTATTTCATTGTGATTTGCAACAGAGCAACTCACAGTAGTGTATATGCGAAGAGAAAGAAAAACGATATATGGATTTTAAAAGTTCTTTTCCAGTTAAAATAAAACATAAAATGGTAAAATAAAGAAATGCTAAAAGCACACTCAACCCTTTGGAAAGTGATTTTTGTTTTACTCTAAATACTGCACCTTTGCTCAGAAAAACTCCTACAAGGATTTCTTCTCAAATTATATGGATTTAGTAGCTATTTTTGGTCTCAAAGTAAGAGTTGTCTGTTTCTAAGTGACATCCTGTGGTTTTCCTGAGGTTGCACGTTGCCAAATTACAGACTGAGACATTTATTGTGTTCATAAAGCTCATTTTCTTTTTCTAGCAAAAGAGTAACTCACAACTCATAATAATGACTTGCATATTCTGTCTCTTTCACAAGAAAAAACAAACAAAAACAAAACAAAAAAAAAACATAATTTGTAATATTTAAAAAGTGGAATGCTTAAAGCAGGGTAAGTCTGCCTGGAAGGAGGAATTAAGTATTTTGGTGGCTTTTTTTTTTCCCCAAGCGATGCCAAGTTAGAGTAAGATATGGATTAATGGATTGAACGCTTTTTCTGCAGTAATGAGACCTTTTCTCTGGTCTCTTTTGGTGAAGAAAGAGGTTTACTGGTTGTGGCCTATGGTGAAAAATAAATAAATTGACAGATGAATTAACAGATTTTAAAACTTCAACTCTTTTGCTAAGGCTATCCACAAGGTTTGGGAGCAAGTACTTTTTCTTCCCCCCAGAAGCTCATATTTGAATTCAGACACTGATGTATGACGTGAAGGTCTGGCTGACAGTTTCAGCTCTTAATCATCTCAAAGGTGTTCTGGAGAGTAGTAGTCACGATTCTGTGCTGGATGGATGGATGAACCACTTTTTGTTTGTGGAGGAAGGTATCAGCGACACAATGTTTAACACCATTCTCTATTTACATCTATTTTGTGGCCAAAATACCATATGGAATCAAATTTAACATGAAAATCTTCATTTTTTTAATTGACAGCAGCTGAGAAACAATGTTTCCCTGTTACCTTTACAAGTCACAGATTGTTTTTAGCTAACTTATATTTACTTTCCTTTTCTTGCTCTGTTACTTCTTAATTTATTTGAATAACTTAGCAACGTAAAGTAGGGCTGCAGTTACAATTATATTATTATTCTGAATGAATTGGGCAAAGTTGAGATTTTAAGTACAAACTGAGGATGCAAAAGGAGATGGAAGAATAAATAATGAAGGATATAAATAAATTTTAAAAAAAGGAGAGAGGTTAATGATGCAAACTTGTTCCAAAACTCTGATGTGTCACAGGCAGATAGGTGTCTATTGTGTGAAATATTGTAAAACTATTAAGTCTTCTTAAAAGTGAGGGTTTCCATGACATCTCATCAAAGCAGGACAACTGCATACTGAAACATATGAGCAATTCTGAAATGATTTACCAACATCAAAATTCAGCTGCTAATTAATAATGTAATTTAACAGGATTGCAAAACTATGAATCACATATAAGCCTAACCCCAATCCTATCTTAAAGACTGTCATGACGGCAGTTTATGGTAATTATATGTTGAACTTTATCATGTTTGGGAAGTTTCTTGCATTTAGAGTTGTCATCTGTTTCTTGTTCCACTCATCTGTATTTTTCAAAACTTTTAACAGGTTTTTTTTTTGTATTATTAAAAATCTTTATTTTTGCTTGACCTCTGTGTCCTTTTCCCCAACATTTCAGTACTCCACAACCACACCATGTGTGACAATGGTTAGCACATAACATTCTCATATGTACCATTCCTTCTGCACCAAAAGGAGCATAATTTTTAAATTACCATATGCAGGCTGGGTAAAACAAAAAAAAAAAGTAATTTTAAACACCACAAACATACAGAACCATTATACAATGTGTTTGTATGATGCTAGGTGCAGCGAGTGGCTGTACCTGCAATCATCAGAAGATGGTGGCAAAATGCTTCACTAAAAGGTCAACAGTCAATGTTGGGGGTGGTGAAAATCAATTTAAATCGTTAAGTATCTAAACTTAAAAATCTATCAGGGTTGCATCATGGTCATGCCAGATCCAACTAGATTAGTTTGCCAAAAAATTGCATTTCTGGGATGTACTGTGCCCTATAAAGCTATGTGTCCTGGTATGTTCTACCAGGGAAGGTACACACCCATTAAATGTACATGCAGATGCTAAACTAACAAAAGACAGCCATCAAGAGAAAGATAAAATGAAAGATATTTAAGACTTTGTAAAGATACGCAAGCAGAATGTCAGGCTTGCCTTTTGTCACTACTCTCAGAAACATGCTGTAACAGGTGAGCACAGCTACAGTGTCAGGGTCTTCATCCTCCCATCTTCCCCTTTTTGCTCCTGATCGCACTGCTTTCCATCCTAGGATACCAGTTTTGTATCCATGTATGGATTCATCAAACAAAAGTGAGCCTCACATCACATCAGATAAAGAAAGCATGCCTGGGCACTTCTAACAGCTTCCATAAGATGCCTGTTTCAAGTCCTCACAAGAAGGCTGCCTCTCACTGAAGTTCAAATGAATAGCTCTTGGGCACGAGTTTTCCACAGAGGGAGGATGGGGGGTAAGCTTGCTCACCTCTGTACCAAACTCACATATCCTACCAGGGAGCTACGTGAGGGGAAAGAATTTTTTAAAAGTGCAGCTTGTGGGCAAAGAAACTGATTCCCTTTTTTCTGTCTTTCAAGTAGCCTCCCCCTCCTCCTCCCTATCACACTTTTATCACCCAGCAGCCTATCCCCGCCCCCCCACCCCCTTGAGCCGCCAGTGCAGTGTCAACAAAATTCAGTGAATGTGGCCATCTGATGAAAATCAGCTTTGCTCAATAAGATCCACGTTTAAAAAGAATTTTAAAAAGATTTCCTCCATCTCCTCATACGAACCCGATCTACGGTGAAACAGAACTAATCGCCTGGTTATTGCTGCTTTGCAATCCACTGTGTGGTCCTGCTGAACGGTCCTTCGCCATAAGGACCCACTATTGGATAAAGACAATTACAGTAAAAAAAAAAAAAAAAAGGCTTCGACTCTTCAACTTTGATCAGGGAACAATCAGTCAGCCAATCCCAATCCTCATGAGTACCTCAGGGTTAAACATTCAGGGAAAACAGTGTTAAGCCGTGTCAAATTAAGTGGAGGGAGACGTTCATTTAACTTCAGCTCTCCCACTAAATATCTTCTCCGATGAGCCTTTGCCCACTGCGCCCCTCCTCTTTCCCTTCAGTGAGGCCTAATTTTCCTGTTTTCTCCGAGAAGATTTCACGGATCATAAGATCAAAAGCTTGCATAAGCTCTGTGTTTGTTTACATCAGCCTACACCCTGGCAAAATAAAGCAGCACTGAATATCCTTCTCTTTCACTTTCCTGGCTCACACTCATCCCGCTGTCACTCATGACCTTCCACCTCCACTTACTTTATTGCTCTGATTTGCTTTCCGGTTTGTTTGTTTTTTTTTTATACTCTTAAAATGATCCAAAACAGGAGATGGGATCAGGGAAACAGAATCCTTTAGCCTCTTTTTTTTTCCACAATAAGATCCATATTCATGAGGAAAGACCAAAGAGTGTGCAGCTAAGGCTAAAGCTAAACTTGCATCCTTTCAAAAAGTGCCGTCCCTTTCTGTTAGAGCAGCTGACTCGGTCCCGTCTCTCCACGTGGCACTTCTTCTTTGACACAGCATAAATGAGGTCCTTTGACATTTGAAATGGAAGTGTGACAAGAGGGACCAAAACAACCATCAAATCAACACATGAATAAATAATCTGTTTGCCTTTTCGGTGTCCCATTTCGACAAACGACAGGCCATGCCTCCTTGAAAGATGTCTGTGACTCATTTGGTGCTCAACTGTTTTGGATGAACACATCGCTTTGATGTTCAGCTGAATTTTGACATGCCTTTATAGTCCTGTTGTCTTGTATGGTAATTTTCCACTGATTTAAATAGATAGATCAGGCAATATCTTGAAGCAACACATACTGTTGTGATTAGTTGTTTATTGTTATTTTACTGAATACCATTTTCAACAGTAAGTACTTGTAAAAGGAATGAAAAGGAAAAAACTACATAAAATGTCAATTTGTTTAGTTGTAATACAGAAAACAATGTGTATATATATATATATATATATATATACACACACACACACAGATATTTATATAATACTTTGTATAAAAAAAAAGAAAGAAAAAAAACCCCTGAAAAAGTCTTTGTTGGCAATGACAGCTTAAAGATGTTTCCTCTACAGAAACTAGTCACATGCACTGCTAACGATTGATTTTGGTCCATTCACAGTCTTTAAATCTTAAAGGCTATGTGAGCCTCTTCTATTAATTTTTTTGGACTTCAATTGGATTGAAGTCCAATTGAAAATTGGGCCATTCCAGCAGCTTCACTTTCTTCATCACTTCTGGTAGATGACAGCAGACTTTTGTCAAGAATGTCATGGTATTTTTTGGGGGGGTTTTTTTCTATTCATTCTCCCTTCAATTATATGAATTTTGCCAGTACCTGTATGCAGGGGAAAAAACAGCCCCACACCATTATTTTCTCACCTCCACACTTCACTGTCGCTATGGTGTTTTTGGGGTGCTGTGCAGTGCATTTTGTCCTCTAAACATGTTGTGTGTTACGGCATACAAAGAGTTAAATGATCTGATCTGACAGACTATGTTCTCCCAGTGTTTTCCAGGCTTGTCCAAATCTTGCGCAGAAAACCTATAGTAGTAGTTTTTTTATGTGTGTAATCCAGCAGCAACAAACTAGGTAAATGAGTCTTCAATCATTTATTTTAGTAACACAAGAAAAAGCAGTAAATCATGCAACGTTCAAAGTACTCCTGTATCACTAAGTAACACCTTAAGTCATTATCATCGTCCTCTGTCACTAGCAGCCCCAACAATGGCGCCTGCAGCACGTCTGCTAACGATCAATCTAAGCGCGCGCTTAGATTGATCGTAGCCTTTAAGATTTAAAGACTGTGACGGGCAAAAGCTCATCTAAATGATAAAAATTTTCTACCTCAACAACACCCAGTTCCAGCACTAATCAGCTTTATGAAAGAAAAAACATAACTAGAGGCTAATGAGACGCTAACTACTCACACCTGGTAAACAACGACGGCGCAACACGGACCTAACCACACAAACTACCAATCAGGTTTAAACCCAAGCTCTGCTGTTTCCAACCATAACAGAATCAACATATGTGCGAAACTCACTGAACCAGCAGCCAGAAAAAGACAAAAAATAAAAATAGCTAATTTCACGAAGCTAAATACATAAATTCAGTCCTACCTTTGCTTTGTCATTGTCATAATCCATGTTAGAGTAAATATACCCACTCAAGTCTTGTAATCCATTGTCCTTGTGTCACACTGATTTGATTCCTCACTATTTTCAACTTTTCTGTCTCCATGGGTACGCCTATAAACTCAAAGGACTTCCTTCACGTTAGCGCGCAGCTGGAGCTTTCCAGTCATTTTCGCAAATGCATTTTCGCTAGTTGTAATTGGCGAATGTAAGGGTTAGGGTTAGGGTTATATAATTAACAATTATAATTAACAATTAATTAATTATAATTAACATTGGATGTGCCAATCACCCAAGTCAACCAATGCTTTTGTAACCAGAGCGCCCAGGACAGTCTTTTTTAGTAGCACTTCACTCTTATATTGTTTCAAAAAGCATTGTTAATAAATGCAAACAATATTTATAGGAAGATATACGTTGGGAGAAAAAATAAAACAGAGAAAGAAAATTGTAATTGCATAGATGATGCCAAAATGTCCAAAAATGGCACATTTAGAACGTTTGCTTGGAATTTGATCAACTAACACCTTTCCAAAATGTCTATACAGTACTTGATTTTTTTTACTGAAATTTGGTACAGTAAGTGGTCAGAATCTGTACTGTGGATTGCCAGAGGTTCTGGGTTTCAACTGCATGCTTTTAAGGAAAAACTACATTACATAATGTATTCCATTAGAATTTATTATTTTTATTTTTTCACTGTGTGCTATATGTGTTTGCTCTTACTCAATAATACAAATGTTGATTTTTAGAACTCTAAAGTATTCTCTGGAATATTACCTTTGTTTTGATACCATAACCAGTCAAATACACCTTGTAGTTCCTGAGGTATATGGAATTAATTTTGGGGGAGTCATTTTCAAAAAATCTCCAAAAAAGAGGTTCTGTTTTCAAGTGGTGGAGTTCCACATGAAAGAAATCACATGAAACTGCTGCCTCCCACAATCTGTGGAAAGAATCATAGCAGAATATTATATGCAAAGTCTGATCCTGAGCAGATTACATCCCAAAAAGAATGGAACGCACCATGGACTTCCACTACCATCCCCTACAAGGCATTTGGTATTGTTTCAGACACAGGAGAAGAGAAGGGTGGTAGCAAAGTACCTGGTTCTGGTTTTCATAATGATAATCAGTCCTTTGCCAACAGTTCCCAAGACAAGTGAAAGAGTCGCAGGAGTAGAACTTCATGCATGGAGTAAGATGCTTTAGTGTGTGAAACAAGGAGAGTTTCTCGCACAATCACTAAACATATTTGCTTCATTGGAAAACTCAAGCAAGCACCCTTCAGATGTGTTTTCTAAAAAAGAAATTGTGCACTGCGGTGCATCAGGCATTTCTATCAAACTGCATTTTGTTTACATCCAGTATTTATGTATGTAATTAAACGTGACCACTGCCTGGGCGAGAGCCAAGCTAGAAGATGATTAGGACAATGCATTTCCTTCTGCTCATCACAGGAAACAAACAGTCCAGCTCTTAGCGCAATCTTGCAAACAAGAACCATATGCCTGTCTTTCTTCTCCCAGCATCCTCTTTCACCACCCTATTTGCCATGAGAAACATATAAATATTAAGACCCAGAAACACATGTGGTTAGTCATAAAGCTGGAAATGCACTCCACCAACTCCCTGCTCTCTTTTTTTACGCCCCCGGCCTTGACCTCCTCACCCGCGAAACAAACCCGCAAGAACGGGCGAGAGAAAAAGAACAGCTAGGATCTGGGAGAACAACAACAAAAAACAAAGACCAAGAACAAAGAATCTTGTAGGGCATTGGGAAACTTAACTTAATTGTCTGTATGAAAAGCAAATGAGAAGATGGGCAAGCTGGCGGCAGAATGGAGAAAGGAGACAGACAGATATGTGCAGGCATTTAACCATAACAGCGATTAGTTGTGCTGGGGTGGCCATGTCGGCCAGCCAGAACATGGAACAAGTGATGATGAGCACAAACAAGGGAAGTCACTGCTCATTATTTAAAACACAACTTGGCCAATGCGCACATATCCATTTGACTGTTTTGAACAGATTCCCCCTTCAGACCACCATTTCTGGCCCACAAACTTCCTACCCTCTCATCCGACTTTGTTTCTTCCCATCATCAAGACCAATTAGCCTAATTGCTTGTGCTCGAGGGGTTGTTATCTTCTTGGGTGTCAGAATAAAATGGCTTGCAGCTGGATTATGTACAGCTCAATCTGTAACAGGTGCTCGGATCTGTGGGGAAAGAGTAAACAATGGTGGCTAAGCCCAGAGCTTTACCAGGCGGAGTGTCTTGGATGGGAAACAGTCAGAGCTCACAGCCCAGGTGATTCTCTGAGAAACATTTGTATCTGTGATCTCTTAGCCAGGCTTTAGAGTTATGGGGATATGAATCACCAATACTCAAAGGGAGGTGTAATTGACTTACAGTTTTAAACTGTTTAAGGTGTATGAAAATCCAGCGGTTAGCCCTCTAACTCCTCTTGTCTGTTTTCTAGGAGTCACATGACAGGGTCACATGACCAAGGCCAGTTTTTATCCCTGTGGTGCCTGGGAGGCGTCCAAAGCCAGAGTGGCCTCACCACATTTCCCACAGCTGTCTGGGGAATGGACTGCGGAGCTGAAGGTATGTGTGAGGCACAACACTGAAGCACTGTGGTCGTCTTAGGATAAAAGCACAGAGAAATTCCCCAGTTTCTAAATACAAGCTCAGTTCAATACTGTCTGTGGCGGCCACACCCAGGCAAGACAACATGTACGGACAACAATGTTGGTCGCTGCTGCAGTTTGTTTTTTCTGGGCCACTGAACATTATCTACATCTGTCTTATGACTCACCTGCTTTCAAATTAAACAATTTTAGTGCTGATCTTCCATTTGTTGCCTATTAATACGTTTTGTATGGGGAATTTTACTGCCATGAGTTGAGAGCATATTTTCTTCCCCTTGCTGTCAGCTTATTTTTATTCAATTTGAAAACAGGAATACTCTCAAAAATTACAATGTTTTTTGTATTCTCTCAAATCTTTGTGTTCACGCTCAGATTTTTCCCTCACGTGCAAACCTCTCTGCACGGATCAAATCTCCACTTGTATGAACTTTTTCTGCTCTTTCGCAGAACAAGGAGTACAGTCGCCCTGAACTGGTAGTCACCTGAAGTCATGACAGTAAAATTCCTTCATAATTTTGTCTCATCTTAATTCCCCCCAAAAAAGTTACTGTTAGATCTAGACAAGCCTGTTCATTGTTGAAAAAAATAAACCATGAGATTTTGTATGGGGATCAGTTTATGACCTCTTAATTTATCTACAGTTTCCAGTCATTTATCCATTGTCTTTAACAGTGGCCGTCAAATGGCAGCCCGCGGTCCACATCCAGCTCGCGACCCGCCCATTTCTGAACTCCTGGCTCTCTACATGCTGTCTGGAGCTTGCGGTTACTCCACCTCACTGACCTAAGTTTGTCTTGGTAGATTTGTAGTTGTGACATGCTCTTTACATTTTCAGAAGATGGATTGAGAACTGTTGTGTGAGAAGATAAAACTCAGGATATTTATAACCTAATACAAAAGCACACCAAAAGTATGACATGCTTACTTTGTTTTTATAAAAAAATAAAAAATAAAAATTTATGACAGTTTGATGAGGCTGAATACCGAGTGGCATTGTTCCTTGACATGCTGTTGTCTAGGGTTTGCAAAGCAGCCAATCCAGGGTTTCATTCATGACCACTCACCTACAGCACAAATCCTGTGTACAGGTGAAGCGCCCGGTAGTAACGTTATTCTCATCCACAGACAGACCAATTTAAAAACTGTTTTTACCACAACTTAATAGTTGGAGGGCCCCTGATCTACCCTGAACCAAGGACATTTACCCCATTATCCCCTCCTTGTGGATGTCAGCAGCATCTACTATAATTTCATTGTTCTCTTCTCTCCCAGCCTTCTCTGATCCCAAACTCCAAATGTGTTCTCCTGCTGCATACCAAGCTGCCCACACTCTGATGTGGGCTAGTGTGTTAACCAGACTTAAGGCTGAAATCTATTGGCAGAGTGGCGGACACTGTATTTGTATCATGGTGCAAACAGAGTTTGATTGAGCCATTTATATGAATTACCACAAAGTCCAAATCACAGTTATTTTAGAAATACCCATTCCAATTTAAAAGACTGTACAAGAAAAGACAAGATTGAAAATATTCCAAACAGAGGCCACAGGCGAAGTCTTTTGAGGAACTGCATTCCAGTTGGTCACCAAGGAATGTGGAGTGTGTGTCATGACAAACCTGCGTTATCGGCTCATTTAGCTGCTCTGAAGTTCCAAACAATGGTGATTTGAGAAGTGGCTAGTATAGACCAACCTTAAACCACAATGCATAATTCTATCTCTATTTTTCCTTTTGAGATCAGACAAAGACTCCGACCTGTGGTGTTTACTGACGAAAGAACACTGCTAAATAGAGCTGTGGTTCACCAATCTGTAAATATGGCTGTTGCCATCCAAATTGTTCTCCTTGTTGACAGCGGTTTTTGGCCTGAAGTCGAGTCTTTCCCAAAGAACACAGGCTTCCCTTGGGGGGTGGTTTGCAACCCCGACAGGGGGTATTTAGACTAAATAGACAATGCCTATCCTAAGCCGAAAGAGAACTGGCAGAGGAAGAGAGGGAGGGAAAGAGATGAATGGATGTACCCAAAATAAAATGAACAACTGCCCAAAAAGAATGCTTTTATTTCAGAGCAGAGCCAATATGCTCCTTCCTCTGTGTTTAGAATTCCTGGGGACGCAGAGCATCTCTTGGTAAGCTAAACAATGCTTTTCAGCATTGTACAAGACAAAACATAACTTGAAAAAAATGATGGTATAGGTAATCTTCTAAAAATCCAACTTTTCACTCTTTGGTGACCACTGAGTTATCTCTACCTGCTGATTAGATGACTCTGAAAAAGCCGTGGACTGGAAAAATGGGAGGGTGAAAACGTTGTGGAGGATATTTAGTGCCTTTTAAGCAACATGTTTTGAGCTTTAATGTCCGAGTGTCTGAGGTTGAAACACCTCAAACCACCTTTAGCTCCACCCAGAAAGTTGGACCACCGCACCTGAGGGTAAACTCTGAAATATCCTAAAAAAGAAAATCCCTCCAAAAACTAGAAAATCTATTGTTTCTTTCTTTAAACTATCATATATGAGTTTAATGTTAGAGTGCCATTCCATACCAAGGTACATTTGGTAAAAAAAAGAGCAAGGTCACTTTCAGACGTGTATGCTTTTCAAGGGTCTGTTATTTCAAGGTGACATTGCCAACACACCCTTTGGACCCTCGTGCCCACAAAGACCCTCACTAATAAATGGAAAGAAAGACAAGATAGTTCAAGGAAACTGAAAGTCATGAGCACAGCTCACAACAAAGAAGAGTAGAAGAGACAGATGGTGCGACTGGAAAAGAGAGACAGAGAGAGGGAGATCTCCAGCAGTGCCAGTCGAAAGAGGATCAAGGTGATTTTGGATAATTTTCTGAGGTAAGCTGTGGTTTAAGCTCCAAGCTTGGACCAGTCACTCATGAGAGCCAAGTCAAAGTCCCATTGACAGCATCATGAAACATGAGGCAATATCCAGAAAACATGGTGATGGGAACAAGTACAGTCTATACATTTATTTGGCTTGGTGCTTGAGAAAGACAAATGTGATATGTCGGCATCATGGGGTTGTAGAATTGTCATTTACCAAAAATATTCTGGGTGTTATTTTATGTCTTGTTGTAAATCATTGTTCTTAAAGTTTATTTACTGTGATAAATTATAGAAAAAAACTAATTGAAATGTGGACACTATTTAATTCTCAATCATTTGTATTTTGTTGTTTTCATTGGTTAAATTCTGTCAACCTTTCAGATTATTTAGAATAGGAGAATGGCTATATGGGTGTTATCAGGACTGCTACATATCATTAGGAGATATTTGTGAATACTAGCATTCAGAGTTTAGTGATAAAGCATCAACAGTGGAAAAGATCACTGTGTCATGTGTTTATAGAGCCACTCGGATGAATAAATGTTAGCAGGGGATTCTGCAAGTTTTATTGAGTAAATTTGATCCCTTTTGGAGGTTATTTACTTATTTAACTTCTTGTATATGCTTATAAATTTCATTGTATCACAAATTTTTTTGGTCTATTTCAAAATGTTTGTGTTCATTCTTTGTGGATTATATTTAAAGAATTTTGTACCACTATACATTTTTCAGTTTAATACCTTTGTTTTCATGAATACAAAACTGTTCTGATGTATTTTTGCAAAGAGTTTAATGATTTTCTTTACATAGTTTGACAATCAGTGTTTTTTTTCTACCTGTTTTTGTCCTGCTTCAAAGCATTTTGTATGTAATGTGTGTTTTGTTTGTATGAAAAGTGTAAATTTTGACTCGGTTATTCGCCCTAGCTATTCAAATGTCAATTCAAATATACAGCGGCTAAGTAATATTTTGTGGCCCAACAAAACTTCCTTTAATATTAAAATACAGTGCACATTCCTTCTGCTTTTGCTTTTTTCGTCACACCTAGATGTCCCAACAACTTTTCATGCCTAACAAAGATAAAGAGTAAATAGATGAATCCGTTTTGAGACGATGGAATAACAGGGAAAATGAGCTGTTCAAATCAATAGCTCTTTTGTGGAAAAAAAGACAGCTAAGCCTTTGACCATTCAGCCAATCAAATTATGGATTACCTTTATTGTAGTAAAACAGCTTCAGGACCGTTTAAAACAACCAAAACAATATAGAACAATGTTATGAAGGCAACCTAATCACCTCAGATCAGTCCATTTGACCCATATCTCTCTCCATAACTCAATCTTTAGTCATTACAGGAAATAAAAGTGAGCAATCTAATTAGCTTCCCTCAGTCTCTTTTTCTTTATCTCTTTTCAATGCTCTAACTTGTACCGGCTTCCAATGTTTATGCATTTACTTAGATGGCTGGCGGGATTGTCAGAAAAAAAGGAAGGTTTATTTTTTTTCTTCTCTTTTTCTTTTTTTTTTCCCTGTGCAATCTCTTGCCTTCAGAAACCATTAATGCCCATTCAACATCAACATCAAGGCACAGCTTTGATGTCTATTCTGGCAACAGACTCCTTTCTTTCTCCGCTGCCTGCTGCTCTCTCTCTTTTTTTCTCCCTCCTTCTCCCTATCCCCCTTTATCCCTTCCACTTCCCCCTGCTCACTCTTTACGGTTTACTGTACAATCAAATAATTAAACGGATTGTCGAGCAAATGATTTTACCTGGCAATTAAATATGCAAAGTGAGGCGGCAGGCGGTGCATGAGAAGGCGATTAAAAAGGGGGCCCACTGCAAATCTACAAAGGCTTCAGCAGTACAATAGGCAGCAGTCCCTGCCTGCTTCGCACACTGGCTTAGCCCGCGGAGCGTCTGGTGCCTCTTTATACCCGTTTCACGCGGCCATGTTTACAATAGCCCCAACCATGCTATGCCAATTACAAGGCAACGCAAGAGGAGTAAAAGCTACCATTAGGAGGAAAGACAACAGCAAAGGCTGCAAAGTTTGGGAAGTCGAAGAAAGACACTGAAATCATTTGAGAGTATATGACATGGAAATGTCATATACTCTCAAAAGCTCAAGTCAAGCATCAAACTCAAGTCAAGTTGCTGTGAAAGCTGGAACCTGGACATAACCGGCACTGTACCTCAACAAAGCACCTTGAATGACATAGAGGCAATGTGAAAAGATCTAAAAATGGGCTCGGGGTGAGGGCTGGTATGGGCGCCAGTGAGCAAGCTGGGGAAGAAGCAGATTCCCTGGACAGGTTGTTTTTCAGAGCCAGAGTCCCCAAGAGGCTGTAAAATTAGAGCTGAGAAGAGTCGGGGCGGATGGTGCCAGTGCAGGTGACAGGGGCGTGTAGCGGTACACCTGCCCCAAACCCGACAGCTCAACATATACTAGCTGCTTAGGCCTGATTAAACCCTCTTCACTGTCAAGTGAAATCCACAGCATAACTGATTTCAGGGTTTGTGGAGTATGTAATGCAACAATTATGTCGCAAAGTCTCGCCGCTCTGAGCTTTGGCGAAGCCTGGAAAATGAATCTGTTAGTGGTCCGTCTAAACTGCATTTATTGTTAAGAAATGTGTAAAGATCTTGGATGGGACAGTTTTCCTTCTACATTGTTTTCCATGTGTGCTCACTTATAGGGAAAAGGAAACATAGAATAAAAAATAAAAATTTGTGTGCAGCATAAGCTCATCAGTAATGGCTGTTTGAATCTTATGATGTGGCAACTTCTGTTTTTTATCAACGGCAAGCCTTTTTCCCTTTTAATGGAAACAGTTTGAACTCAAATGCATGAGCGAGTGCGTCTGCATGATGCAGACAGCATCGCAGTCCCCAGCACTGAATTATTTCCATGGTGTTAAACGATTTTTTCCCAAATGCTGATATAAAGCCAGATAATTGAAGCAAACATGGGGAGGCCCTCTGATAGGGGAGGCAGGGTGCTTCATTAATGTTTGTGTTGACTTACAGAGAGTAACGCTGGCCCTCATTGCTCTTTAATAGCACCAATTAGCACCATGGCTTCATTTTCATGTTTAATGTCTCTCGTTTAAGAGCCGAGCAAAAAGCCTGCAGAGTTAATCACAGAGGGGAACTGGGTGATTTCTGCTTCCCGTTCCATTCTTGTCTTTTTAAGCAAAGATGTTTTCAGTTTTAGAACTTTTTATTTGAGGAAGCAACGCCAAAGTTTAACTGATGTTAATATTCAGTGGTTTATTAACCGCAACACCGATTAAAGCTGCAGTATGTAACCTCTATAATTTTTTAATTTTTTTACATTTTTGTTAAAATTGTCACTATGTCATATTCAGGAGGCGGATCATAATCTGAGATCCGCCTCCTCCCAGAGCCCATCTGCAGAAATGCACCGCTCCCAGTTAAAGAACATCCAATCAGAGCCAGGAGAAAAGTCTTAATTCTGTTAATCATCCTCATGTAGGCGCTGTTCAATGAGCTCATGGCGGAGAAACTACTTCTTTTTTTTTTATATATAGGTTTTGTCGGCTCTAGTTTATATGTGTTAGTTGTCAGACGGGAAAGTAGGTTATAAGAGACATGCTGCACAGGTCATTGGGCCGGGACTCAAACCCGTAGCAGCTTCAGGACAAAGGCCTCCATACACACCTCTGCGCCACCGTCACACCCAATAAAGAATGCTTTTAATAAATATTACCACTACAGTATTTCTACACGATAGTGCCATTTGTGTGATACAAGATTTGAAGTTTCTAAGACATGAATGTTGCAGAAAAAGCGGGTGACTGTTCCAACTGTTAAAGACCTGCTTTACTTTAGTTCATGCTATCGTGATATTGCCTCATTCGATGGTGCTGCTCATTGCTTGCCACTCTTGATTCTGAGTAAACTATGACTTGCAGCCACTTCCATAAGTTATGGCACCCAAGGTGAGGCAGTGTTTCAAGCCTCAAAATAAAATATTTTACTGTACGAGCAAAATCTCACACTTAGAATGTAGACAAAAGATTTTAACCTTCACTTTTGTCCAGTGGGAAAAACAATCAACAGTAAAACATTTTTTTTAACAAAAGCTCAATGGCGGCAATTGTTGATAACAACTACAAACCATAAGAAAACGAGGGCGAAAGTGACCAGCAGAGATCCACGGCTCAGGGCAGACTCTGCAGACGGTCAGTCGTCCTGCTCTTTACAAATCAGGTCTTATGGAAGAGTGGTAAGGAGAATACTATTACTGAAATAAATCCTTCATAAGTTCTGTTTGCACCAACACTGCACATCACCTTGGTATCAGAAAAGTAGAATAAAATTAACTCGGTAAATAAAACACGTAAACCTTTCCTTGAGAGTCATCATTATTGTCTCGGTCTATCAATAAATAAAAAAAATATGGATACTTATGACGTCACTGTAAAAACATGGAATAAGTACAACAACATCTGCTTTCATTTGAAAAATATAAAACTTTAATAAAGGCTACATCTCTCAATAATTACAATAATTATAGATTCATGTAAATCTTTAAATGAAACTCTGTGTATAATGTATAATTTACAGTTTAGATATTATGAACCAAGAACAACCAAAAAAAGGCCATGGTGTAAAAAAAGGAACCCAAACAAAATAATAATTAAAAAAAAAACATGATTACAGGACATTATTAAAAGCATAAAAATATCTTCTCAACATAAAACCCTTCTGAAAACCAAGGGATATATATTAAAACCCTGAAACAGGGTAGCACATGGTATGGCATCCATGTAGGCACAGGTGCTGTACTCAAGAAACACCAGCAGTCATGTGTTTGTGTCTGTGTGTGTTTCAGTATTCATACTTCAGAATGCATAATTACAATATACGCAGGAGCTCTGCTATATTCGGTGTTACTGTAACAACATTCAAAAGATACTGGAGCGGAAATTCTTCACGACGTTTTTGCTGTTTTGTTTTTTTTTTGTTGTTTTTTTTCTCCCGCACACGTCGGCCGACTTCGTCAAGAAGTCGCTCTCAGTGGCTCAAACTGATTCTTGTTAGCATGAGTTATTTCGGTGTGCGGGCTGTAAACACTGTCTTTATTAGGCTTTCTCTCTGTGTGAATCTGCCCACCCCTCCACGCTGTCCCCTCTCCCTTTATTTCCCATCCCTGTGCAATGCCTGGTTTACAAACAAAGGCACAACAAAAAAAGATTGAGCTCTGTCGCTAAAGAGGGAAAGGCAGGGAGAAAGGGAGGGACGGGGAGAGAGAGAGAGACAGTGAGTGCTGGGAGATCCTGGTGTGACAACTTTGAACAAAACTATCAGCAGCATATAAAACTGGGATCGACCGTTGGCGCAATCAAGCTTTGGACTGGACCCACGCTCAGGTCGTTTTTTTGGGTCGAAAGTGGCAACAAGGCTAGTGTGACGACCTTTGCAGAACATAAAAACGGACAAACGTGAAACGGCATCACTACAATATTCCCCCAACATTCAAAGCAGCTTGATCATTGGCTGGAGACAGGAAAAGGGGGCAGGGTCAACGGATTAAGACATGGGAGGGGAGAGGGACGGGTTATTTTAATAAATACTAAATAAAAATTTAAACTCAAGACAAAAAGA
>CAEGAE010042609.1:0-11630 GCA_903067095.1 Girardinus metallicus
GACAATGATCCCAAGCTCATTGCCATGGCAACAAAGGCGTGGCTTCGTAAGAAGCATTTCCAGGTCCTGGAGTGGCCCAGCCAGGCTCCAGACCTCAACCCCATGGAAAACCTTTGGAGGGAGTTGAAAGTCCGTGTTGCCGCCGCCAGAACCAGAACATCACTGCTTTAGAGGATCTGCTGGGAGGAATGGGCCAACATTCCAGCAACGCTGTTCCAACCTGGTGAAGACTGAAGAGACCTTTGACCTCTGACATTACCAACAAAGGAGATATTACAAAGTACTGAGATGAACTTTTGTTATTGACTAAATACTTATTTTCCTCCTTATTTGCAAACAAATTCTTTAAAAATCAAACAATGTGATTTTCTGGATGTTTTTTTTTCTCATGTTGTCTCTCATAGTTATTTTTTCCCCACTGTAAGTGTTTTAAAATGTTAAATGTTGGATGCAGATGAGCAGAGTGAAGGAGCGTTGGAGGTCTCACCTCCTCGAACAGGCAGAGCGCCGCCTCGTACACCGAGCAGAGGCCATCCGGCGTCCTGCTGGGCTCCCTCCACTGGCTGCGGTCTGCTGTGGAGCCCTGACACCAACAAACACACCCGTCACCATGGAAACCACCAGACTGCCCGAGAACTGAGAAATCTAATAGGAACCATCACACATTTCCGACTTGTTAGTTCCAGGAAAACTCTGGGAGTTTGTTGAACAATCTAACTTCCTCCTTCAGTTACGCTATGCAGGAATAACTAAATATCTAAAACATAATATTTCTAATGATTACGCTAAATATCAAGTTTGTAAAGCACTTTAGCGTTAGTTTCTGATAAATATTATGTGGGTTTAGCGCTTTGCAGTTAGCGCAGCTAGCAGTCCCCTCCACAGGAAGTGACATTTTCCAAACTTAGATCAGCAAACTTCCTTTAAGCTCCTGAAAGAGAGAAAAACTCACTAAAGAAATCTTAACTGATTATTTGTGTATTTACTAGTAAATTTATCTTAGTTTGATTCATCATCACTAGTTTCTGCATATTTTTCCATAAACTCTTGATGTGAAGAGTAAATAATTTCCCCTGATTGACTGTAAATAAAAGTAAACATGGATGTAAATAACAACAACTGTGAGACAATAATCCTGTGATTTACTCTAAATGATTGTTTTGGCGCTCTTCCTCGCCCAGTTATCCTTACCAAGGAGCGCCTCATCTGCATCAGGATGTTCATGAAGCAGTCGTATCCCATCAGCCCCTCCTGGCAGTGCGGCGCCGCGTTCTTCTCCATGGCGCTGACCACAGCCGACGCTGCCAGCGCCATCTCGATCCACTCCAGCAGGTAGCGCAGCGAGCCCCTCTGGGAAGCCAGCCCCAACAGCAACTCCGAGGCCAGCCGCCGGCCCAAGATGTCCGCCCCGGAGTTGGGCATGGTGACGCCCTTCAGGAAGGTCGTGACCTGGGCCAGGCAGTCCAGGCCCATCGGCGGGATCTTGCTCTCGTTGGCCAGGGAGAGCGGCGGCAGCGAGCTCACCACGTCGATGGCCGTGTGGATCACGTCATTGCATAAGTTGATGCCGCCGCCCGGCGCTCCGCCGGGGCCGGGCGGCGGCGGCATCATCCAGCTCTGGCGCAGCAGGGCGAACAGCAGGCTGAGGCCGGTGCGGACGCCCATCTCGATGAGGGCGTCGGTGCTGGAGCGCGGCCGCTCGCTGACGGCGTGTGGGTCGGCGGCGCCGGCGCTGCTCTCCGGGGAGTGCTGCTGCTGCTTCACCTTGCCCTTGTCGTGGTATTTGTTGGAGAGCGCGTAGAAGACGCGCTGCAGCACCAGGACGCGCTTCCGCAGCGCGGCGGCGAAGGGCGAGTCGGAGCACACCATCTTGGCCAGGGCCAGCTGGCTGCCCAGCAGAGCGTCCAGGTAATGCTCCTGCTCATCGCTGGACAGCGACTCGCGCTCGAAGTCCGGCAGCTGCGGGCCCTTGAGGCACAGCACCTGCTGCGGCAGCAGCACCGCCTCCTTGTTGGCCAGCAGCTTGGCGTAGAGCGCCGACACGCCGTCCCGCGTGGCGATGGACTCGCTGTCCTCCGTGATCCACGAGCTGTTCAGGTGCTCCAGCCATTTGAGTTTCACCGGGGGGATCATCAGCGCCATGGCCGCTCACTCTGGAGCCATCCGACCTGCAGACACAGCAGCAACCATCAACCTGCTCCGCTACAGGAAGGCGACTGATCAGAGGGAGCCAACATTTACCACTTTATGGAACCACTGCAACAGCAAAACTGACAAACCAGTAATTACTTCTTCTTAGGTGACTGTATGACAGAGAAACATCCCGTTTGTGATGCGAGTCTTTAGGACGAGTCGCATGGAGAAGTGATATTTGTTTCATTAAACAGTAAATACATTTAATCACATTTTCATTTACTGATATGTAATAATATTCTCCTTGACTAAATGGAGAAATTACTGAAACTAAGTCTCATTTATTTATTATTTATTCATTTCCAATACTTTGTCATTATTTCACTAATGACAAAAACTACAATTTTGCAATTCCCATGTTCCTATTGAATAAAAATATATAAAATTACACAGGAAGAAGTTTGTTCACGTAATAAGTCATTAAAATCGCGCTGCACCATCATCCTCTTCCTTGTTGTTTCTGTTTTCATGACTCTTGACGCCACAAAACTGTTTCCACTGCAGCTTTGTGAAATAAACTCATTTTGATTCGGCCAAAATAAACCACCTCATCCTACCGCGAAAACGTTTGACCGAAAAACGTGACTTTTTTCAAAGTTTGTGTTATTCCACCAATAAATTAAGCTAATTTATTTTCTTAATTCCATTTTGACCGATTCTAGATAATGGAAATAAAGTTACTACGGGTAACACAACTTATCACAATAAATGATAAATGATTACTGGAACATGTTATCATTTCCTGAATAAACAATGAAAGTTTCTGTTTACGCTGTAAACAGAAAACCTTTTTTTAGGTTTGTCAACAGAAAACTGTCATTTCCCAGCAGCTTTACTCAGAGTTCGGCTCAGCGCTGCAGGACAAAGGTTTCTGTTTCTGACAAAGAGGTCAAAGGTCAGGCAGCGCTGGACTGTGAGACAGATGACAACAGCATTTAAATAAATCCGCCTCCTACAGCAGAAACCTCACCATACACTGAAAAACGTAAAAAAAAAAAAAAACTGAAATTTATTCAGAAAAAAACTGTAAAAATAAGTAATGAAACGATTAATCATGAATGAGTGATTATTAAAGCAGCCGTCAACTAATTTAGTAATTGATTGATTGTTAACTGGAGTATAAAAACTAAACTAAAGGCCATTTAATCCAAAACTGTACAAAAATGATAAACATCTAAGATGAAAAATAAACCCTTGTGTTTATTTTTCATCCCATGGCTCTAGTGGCAGTTTTAGCTTCACGTTCTGTAAAATCTAAGATTAATCCTATCCAATTATTAGTTAATCCATATAATCAATCCCAGATCACTCCTACACTGTATTGATGGGATTTTCACATATTGATGTTTAGCTGCAGATGCAAATGTTCAAGATTTAACTAAAGGAATGCTGTTACTGACATTAAATTGTATTTTATAATATAAGATTAAGTGGTTAAATGAAAAATCTGTAAAATGTGATATTTTTTTATCCAATTAATCGATTAATTATCTGAATAATAAGGAGAAAAGGAGTGTGAATACTGTACCAACGCATTAGTGGTACAGTATATTTGTTATAAATAATAGTGAATTATTTATAACAAAATAATTCACCCTCCTGCTCAGAACAAAGTGGTTGCAGAGCAATGTGAGGAGCACAGCGCCCAGTTTAAGGTGTTGGCTTGGAAGTCCCAGGATCTTCATCCAGTCATCAATAAATCTCTGGGATTATTTGTTGTTTCGGGTTTTTCCTTCCCACGCAGCAGCTGAGGAAGGATCCGTCTATGTGCTGACGGCTCTGGGAGGAAAACGCTGGCAGGGTTAGGTCAGAGATCTCAGACTTCATGCTCCTGGTGCACCTTCTTCTTCTTCTTCTTCTTTTCCACCGGTAAAATCCGTCGGTTCTCCCACATTCCTCGTTTTCCCGCAGGTTTTGTTGCGACATCTACTATCACATTTCCGCAGATGTGCGCCTGTTTTGCAGCTACTCCCCAACAAACTGAAAATCCCTCATAAACACTGATAAACATCCATGTCTAACAGCAATTCCTTTGCATCTCGGTTCTGGTTCAGATAGGAACCCATGACCCGGCTGAGCAGCGTCCAGAACCCGGGTTCCTCTGACTAGCATAAATAACAGTTGCACAAATCTGACAGCTCCGAGCCAGACTGGTTCCCAGTACAGACCTGCTGTCTGCCCACTGGCGCTACCAGCCTCTCTGGGTTCTGTTGAGAACCAGAACGGTACCAGTTTGTTGACAGTTTGGTCTTTAACGGAGCCAAGCCCAAGAGTTTTAACCAACCGCCGCCGCTGCTGATGCTAACGGTAGCTAGCTGCTTCACATGAAAACAGGCGGAACACAGAAAGAAAACAGCCAAACAGAGAGGTGACACCTTTCAGTGGAGCTCAAATAAAATGATTTAAAATACGTTACCAGCATGCAGACCGGTCCAAAGTGTCCCACCTTATGAAAGTAGACCTTTTTGGGTCAGAGTTAGCCTGGTTATCTGCTGCATCACAGCAGCGCTGAGCAGAGCTAGCAGCGGCTGCTAACGGCTAACAGCCGAAGCTGAAGTTGGCTTCCGACTTTAGATAAAGGGCCACACCGGTATTTTTGTACTTCAATTAGATTGAAAAACACTTTATCCCCAAGTTAACTAAATGTTGTCGTAAGTAATATTATTAGAGTATTTCCACAGAGTTGTTGTCGATGGTGATGCTGAAGAGTTGCACCATCTCATGTTAGCATTACATGCTAACAGCTCAAAATCTGGGCAGTAGAGAATATTCCACAATAACATGCATTGGATGACACCACCTGTTATTGACAAGCTCCGCTAATCCATCTCATCATTTGCTTTTGCTGCTCTTCTTTAAATTCTCCCTGGTTGTATGGTCAGAGGCAGGGAGATGTTGGAGTAGGGGATAAGATCCTGCAGCAATGTTCCACTAAACGCCGTAATAAATGTATTGGCTCTGGTTTAAAAACATAAATCTACATAAATTTAGTCAGATTTGTTGACGCACAGGAAGTTCATAGATGTTAAATGACTAAATGTTATTCTGGGTTTTGCCAAAGGTTTAATTTTCTTATATTGTTTTCTTTTTTATTGTTTTATTTTTTTTCCAAAATCTGAATCCAATTTTGATAATCTAAAGATTAGACTAGATTTTATTTATTTCTTTTTTTACCCAGATACACATGCATATTAAAAACTAAATGGATCTCTTTATCTGGGCCAGGTTGTCAAAATACCTCTAAAATTCTTCTTTCTTATAGTTTCATAAATAAAGCAAACCTTTCCAGATCACAGACTGCTGCGTACTAAGTGTACAAAGAAGCCTCACAGCAGATCCTCTTCCCAGCAGCAGCAACAAACTCAAGGAGTCTAGAGTCCTTAAAAACAGCGGAGCAGCCCTTTACTCTAGCGCCGAATCGGAAGCGAACTTCCCACACTAAAGCTCACTCACCGTTGGGGTAAAAGGCCTCCTCCTCCTCCTCCTCCTCTTCCTCCTCCTCCTCCTCTTCCTCCTCCTCCTCCTCTTCGTTCTCTCTGTGTGAAGCTTACACAACAAACCGCCTGAGCTTCTTCTCACATTGGCAGCAGCCGCGGCGGCTGCAGCTCGGTCTCTGACAAGGTCTCCGCCTCTCCCGGAGCTTCCTCCGCCTTGTGTCCGCTCACAGAGCGCGCAGCCCCGCAGGCCGGTCCGCAGTCTGACGGTCTGTCCTAGCCTCGACCCGTCTGCCTGTCTGCCTGCTTCCCACCTCTCAGGGCAGACACACTAATGTCCAGGCAGCCCCGGCTCCAGACGAGTTTAACAGGGGGGGCAAAAAAAAAAACAAAAAAACAACAACAAACAAACAAAAAAAAAAGACATAGCAATAATAATATTACTCAAGTAAAAGAAAAAGGTACAGTGTTGTGAAACTACTCTAATAAGTACTTATTTCCCCCCAAAAAGTTACTCAAGTGAATGTAACCAGCACTACCCACTTTTGAACATATATAACATCGGTAGCCTGCAGGCTACTGGTTACCAAGCTTAACGTGCTGGTCATCTTTTAGCTAACATGACCCGCAGCCAACAGCATCACTGAACTCAGTCAGTTAGTTCTTTGCGTTTTGCTGCTTTGCTGCATGATTCTCACACACCTGCGCAGTTCTGCGCATTTCTGCACAGCAGCAGCGGGTCTCCTTCTGCCGCACAGCCCTAACCCCGCGCGAGCGTCTTGGCGCTCATGTTGCGTTTTAATGCGGCTCGGAAAAACAGGTCACGACGTGTTAACAACGGATTAAACCGTCTTAGCTGATGAAAAAGGTGACAGAAGGCACAGATATGGGAAGTGCGGAAGCCTCTACTGTATCAAAACGATATAGGAATAACAGAGTTGGCCACTTTAAGGTAAAAACAACAAACAGCTTCCAGTTCGGGGGAGGGGGGCACGGCTGACTCTGTGGGCGGCCAATGCCCCCCAATGCCCACCCACGCCGCCGGGCCTGTGTCCAGTTAAATCCAAATATACAGATTCAAATGTATTTCATGCGACACCTCCAACTTTAAAGATGAATTTTGGATTTCCAGACTAATTCAATATAAAGATGAATATGAACACAAAACGGTCTAGAGTGATTCGTAAAGTTTTGTTTTTTATGGAAGAAAGCAACTGGCTCAATACTTTTAAATGTGTTGATAAATGACGGTAAAATGCAGAATGTACTGTTTTATGTGGAGTTAAATGGGGACCACAAAGTTTGTTTAAAAATAGTTTAAAAAAACCCCTTGAATCTGAAAAGTAATTTTGAACTTTAATTTTTTTTTTTTTTAGTTTAATTTTCCCCACAGAATTATGTTCATGTCGTAGAAAGGCATATAGAGCCATCTTCTTCAAAGGCGACATAAAAGTAAAAGTCAATAATTAAATGAACAAAAGAAATGAATAAAATCATATGATTATTTTTTAGTTGTGCTCCCTGTAAATGTTTACTGAACTGGTCTGGTCAACGTGGAAAACTTTCTGGGGTTGCCACAGTTTATGGCCCCAATTTAGCTCCATAGCTCTCCCTCAGTATTTATCTCTATTTCTCACATTAGAAACTGAACAATAAAATATGATGTCTTATTCTGACAGCAGACATTACTTATCTTCTATATTTTAAAAAAAACTATAATTTAATGCCGTAAACTTCCCATAAATTACTATGATAAATAGTAACATTATTATTTTCACATAATTTTCAAGTAATACATTGTTAATAATGCAATTTTGCCATCTCAAAGACTAATAAACCTTTATTTGTAAAGAACACCTCAGACTGGAACTGGAAGATATTTTAAATATCCAAACATAAAATACAAAAACCAGTAACAATAAATAAAATGGAAATAAAAACCACACACAACCAAACCTGTTTAATAATATCAGCCATCAGAGCTTATTTTAATTTATCACCTGACTGGTTAACTGCTGATTGCAACAGATTCAAGTCTAACAGACTGAAGATCTTATTGAGAAGCAAAGGGTGAATTTACTCGGATTTAAACCATCCCATAATCGCCCAGCCTGCTGATACCCACAGCATAATGCTGCCACCACCATGTGTTGCTTTCAGACTTTTATTTGTCGTAAGTCATGAACTGTTTTACTTTGTTTTCGGTCTGTCATCAAATCCTAATGAAAGAAGTTGAAGTTAGAGGTTGAAATGTGAATAAGGGGAGTGAAAACTTTAAGCCAGCTGTATTTCTGAAGCTCACTCAGGGCAGCACAATGCAACCCAAACGGGTCGAGTCCCAGCTGGCGCTGCAGTGGTTATCAGGCCGGCCCAGGCTCAGAGAAGCCCGGCCTCGGAAACATTTCCGACCGTATCTCTGCAGCTCATCTTGCTATTTTGGGGGTTTCATTTTCTCTGACTGAGTGGAAAGCAGCGTAACTGTTTCTGTTTCCGTCGCCTCTTCTTCTTCTGCTGCAGTAGCTTCCGGACCCAATCGGTCCTCCAGAATAGAGGAACAACACGGCTCATTGAAGTGTGACTGGCAGCAGCGTTGCTAAGTTTAGACTCTGTTATTCTGCAGCTGTTTCAGTTAAGATCGCAACCTTATCATGCTTCTTCAGTGGCAGTAATGGAGTAAGTCAGTATTATGGAGGTTTCAGCTGACAGTGTTCGTTAGAATTAGCTGACGGACTGATTGTTAGCATTAGCATCATGACTCCTCGAATCTGACCTTAAGGAACCTCCACCGTATCATTAGGAACCTTTTCTCTGTTCTTCAAAGTAGACAGAAGCTCCTGCAGCAACTGATGGAAACCACAGCGTTCTCCTTCTGCTGAACACTTTAACTAGACCACAGCATTTCCTACTGCGTTCCTGGGAATGAGCCTAGCCAACAGTCTGCTATCCTGTTTGGATCTGTGGTTCTGATTCCCAGAGGTTCTGAGGGAGGCCCAGCGGGCCGCAGCCTCTTAGTGAGGTCATTAGTGAAAGTAGAGGCAAGGCAGGATCAGAAAAGTGTTGCAGTGATGGACCGGAGTGCTGCAGAGCAGAAGGAGCGCGATGATGTCACAACCTCAGCATGAGGCGGAAGTGCGTCACATCATCAGAGGTCCTACATGTTCCACTGAAGGTTCCACCCAAAATCAGACCCAACTTCACACAGTTCTGGATCCACTGAGTCCATTTTACAGTAATAAATAATAATGAAGGAAGAAAAGAAAAGGAAGGACTCTGGACCCAACCTCCTCCCAGACCCGACCTGTTTTTAGCGCTGCTGCCCGGTCTCGGTGAGGTCCAGGTTGATTCCGGACAGCAGTTCTCCTCCACAGGAGCGACTGAGCAGCTCCTTGAGAGCTTCGTTCACGTCGTTGTTGAAGACGGTGGCGAAGCTGCAGTTGGGATAGCCTCCACCTCCTCCGTCTGCTGGGAGGGAGCCCACCGCCTCCTGCACCCACTTCAGCTCGTTGCTGAGCTCCAGCTGCAGGGCGTCGAAGTGGCCCTGCCTCTCCTGGAAGCGCTCGCTGACGGCGGCCAGGCCGCGGCCGAAGGCCTGCATGTCGTCCTGCAGGCTCCTCTTGGACGCCTCCACCTTCCGGAACTCGTAGCGGATCTGGGAGAGCTCGTGCCGCACGGCCTCACTCTCCTCCTTGTACCAGGCCTCCTTCTCGTTGTATATGGAGACCAAGGCATCAATGTCCTCCTGCAGGGAGTCGTGGGCTGCCGCCAGGCTGGAGAACGAGCCCTCCATCTGGTCAATGTCCTCCACCACCTGAGCAAAGCGCTCAAAGTTCACATAGGTGTTGTTGGGCGGCATACTGGAGTGGCACTTGATGGTGTATTCTCTCAGACGTTTGGTCTTCAGCTGGCGGTGTTCCCGTTTCTTTGGCTCCTGGGTTTTATTCTCCTCTCTGAGCTCGTTGGACTGGAAGATTCAAAAGGAGAGTTGAGAGAACAAAGGAAGCTTTACGCCTTCACTCTGGTCTCCAAGGTTCTGGAAACTAGAATGATCTCATGAACAAGGATCTTTGTATCCTAAACTTGCTTTCCTGGATCCATAAACCTTGAATGGCCTGTACTAATATAGCGCTCTATCAAGTCAAAATGCCAGAAACGCTTCACATTACATTCATTCATTCACACATTCACACCCTGATGGTGCCAGGATACTGGATGGCGGATTACCTTAATCCACGGGTGGTTGAGAGCATCCTGAATTGTTAACCTCTTCCTTGGAGACAAAGACAGAATAACGAGCTCCTCAGTTCATGAGCGCCACCTTCCTGTGGGGAGTATATCGCCCCTCATTTGTTACCTCTTGTCTTTCTCCAGCAGCTGGCTGATGAACTTCTTGGCCAGGTCGCTGGTGTGACCGAAGAACTCCTCGTCGAACTCGTAGTTGACGGCGGAGATGTTCCCCAGCGTGTCCTGCTTGGTCTCCCCCAGGAACGGAGACGCCCCGCTCAGCCTGGAACGAAACAAACGTCACCGCCCGGCTCACCCCGTACGGTTCTGGAGGCGGTTCTGCTCAGGACGCTCCGGTTCACTTGCAGGATGTAGGTGATCACCCCGACGCTCCACATGTCCGCCTCCAGCCCCAGCGGCTCGTAGTTCACGATCTCTGGAGCTGAAACAGAAAACAAGGCGGAAGTACAAGCCAACTGGGTTATTTCCCTCACAAACCACTTTTCTAGATCAGATTCATATTTATGAACTTCTGAAGTTCATAAATATGAATCCCTCAGAAACAAGCATTTACTGACACATTTACTTACATAGTAAGTAAATGTGTCAGCAGGCCTGTCATGATAATACATTTTGCTGGACGATAAACTGCCCCACAACTTATTGCAATAAATAATAATATTGTTGTTTTGAGACCATTTTTAAGTAAATAATGGTAATAATAATAATACATCTGATTCTCAAAGATGAATAAACTTTAAATTTTAACACTGGAACTGGAAGACATTTAAATATTAAAAATAAATAATCAAAACAACAAATAAAATGAATTATGAAGTTTCTGGAAACAAAACTGTCTTTCAAAAAAGGTCTGGTTGAGACCAAAGCACCAAACTGAAGACTTTTATTATCCAGTTTTTGGTAGAAAGACAAACCATAAATCATGCAGATGGGAATGATTGAGTTTGTTGTTGAGATGAATTGATTTATTTCTTACTGAAACAGGCCGAGGCTTTGGTTTTAGTTCGAAAAGCAAAACTGCCAGCTGAAAAATAGTAAAAAGCTGAAGTTTCCTCAAGGCTAATATTAACTGTCAACTGTAGAAAAATCGTCCAAACTTTGGAAAAGCATGAAGGAAGTCTCAACAGATAATCTGCAGAAACATGAAGTGAGTGTGAGGTCTGACAGGCGGGCCGATCGGACCCAGCTCACCTACGAACTCCGGCGTTCCCAAGATGTTCTTGAACTCGACCCCGGCTTCGATGGTGTGGGCGAGGCCGAAGTCGATGAGCTTGATCCTGGGCAGCGCCACGTTCTTATCCAGCAGCATGATGTTTTCTGGCTGCAGACAGCGGGATTATTCCAGATTAGAGCCCAGTGGATGGTTTTCACACAACGATCCAGAAAACACCAACAAAACGGACAAACCTGAACGAAACGCAACGTTCAGCTGCATCCATCCATCTGTTCACCCATCCATCTGTTCATCCAACCATCTGTTCATCCATCCATCTGTTCATCCATCCATCTGTTCACCCATCCATCTGTTCACCCATCCATCTGTTCATCCATCCATCTGTTCATCCATCCATCTGTTCACCCATCCATCTGTTCACCCATCCATCTGTTCATCCATCCATCTGTTCATCTGTTCATCCATCCATCCATCTGTTCATCCATCCATCTGTCCATCCATCCATCTGTCCATCCATCCATCTGTTCACCCATCCATCTGTTCACCCATCCATCTGTTCATCCATCCATCTGTTCATCCATCCATCT
>CAEGAE010042614.1:0-19382 GCA_903067095.1 Girardinus metallicus
TTGGGGTTAAGTGCCTTGCCCAAGGGCACATCGACATGGGGCAGGAGGAAGCTGGAATTGAACCTACAACCTTCCGATCACAAGACAACTACTCTTCCCACAGAGCCACAGTCGCCCCTATGTATGTTCACACCAGCTCTGTTTAGTCTGCTTCAATCCAACTGTAGTTTGTTTGCCTGGAGAGTCCAGTTCGTTTGGAGAGGTGTGAATGTGTAATCAAACTCTGGTCCGCCTACAGACCTAGATGTTGGATTGGTTGGTGCAGCTTGAATGCATATGTGAACGCTATGCGGACCGGAGGCCATTAAAAAAGCAGGAAATTGACTACGACGCAGTGTTTTCTGGGTAAATACACCAAAACAAACACACATGTCTATCGCTAGCGGGAGAAATGGCTCCAGGTCTTTTATCAAAAACAAAACAGAAATTCTACAACCACTCTTTTTTGCATATTATGAAGAAGAAAGTTTTGATCACTGTCTTCTTCAAAGGGTTTTGTGTTGTTTCCTTCAGTGGTTCTTGGTGCAGCGCCCCCCACAGGTGAGGAGGGGAACCGGTTGCTCAAGGGTTTGGATTGTTTGACTCAGTGCAGTGTGACAGAGAACCACAGCAGCTGAAAATGCAACAAATTTGTAACTTTGGTCCTAAACTCTTAGGGAGACACCCTAAGAGTTATATCCTATCTAGTTTCTTTACATAAAACAAACATTTTTTAAATTTTAAATTTTTTTTCCTTTTGCATAAGAACCATTAATACAAGCACAAAAACCACATTATAAAATCACACTAAAGCACTATTCATGTTAAAAATTTACCATGAATCTACACAGCTAATATAACATATTTGGTAATAGGACACAACCAGGTTGAGCTTAAGTTATATTGTAACTGTCATGTTGGAACAAAGCGGTTCTTTGTGCTGATGCATGTGCCCCACAGCTGACCGACTGATAAGAGACATGAGAGAGCAGGAAAATGATGACCGGTCCTCTACTCAGCTCCATGTCCAGCTGCATGTAGAAGTGAAATTCACACAGGAATTATTTCAGATTACCCTATTTTGGAAAAAAAAAAAAAAAAAAAAAAAAAACAGTTACCAAGATCAAGTTTGTATTTCGTCTCACTCACCATGTGTCCAGGATTAGGAGCCTCTGGCTTGACTTTACCAGAGAACTGAAGAGTTGCTGCAAATCTGGCCAAAGTTGTTCAGAGTGATTCATGATGACTTTGAGTCTGAGGAAGATCTGAACCAAACTAACTGTAGTTTAAAAATCATATATAAACCTGATCCATTGGTCATTTTGCAGTTGTGGTGATTATTCCATCACATTAATGATAAGACTTAACTCTGCTACTTTCAAGAGCTTAAAGGGGCAAAAACAAACCAACACTGAAGGCTTTGGATCAGTATTGTTTTATCATACTGATACCAACACCAGATGCAGTTGATGTCACTGATGGTTATTGTTACTCCAACAATGCTATCCCATTTAGGTGCATTTTCAGAATCAGAAAGGAACATTCTTCTTGGAACACAAGAATCAAGAAAGACAATAATTGTCTTCTGGTTCTTCTGCCCTGCACCCCCAGAACCAGAACCCAACATGGAGAAGCAGCGTTCAGCTTCTATCTACCACTAATCTGGAGCAAACTTCCAGAAAATAGCAGCCAAAGCATTGAGTTCCTTTAAATCAAGACTAAAACTCCATATGTTCAGAGCTGCTTTGAATGCAATTTGGAAAGAAGGAGAAGAAGTGAAGAAGTGAGGAAAAGTGGTCAGGGCAATGTGGTGACTGCATGCTTTAATAATTATGTGAACAAATGTACTTTTTCTGTGTTAAGAGATGGCATGCATTGCAAACTGGCCTTATGTACATGAATAAAATTGAGTTTAATTCAGTTAACGTTCAGTTTGTTATTCAAAATGGTAATTTTTTTTTTTTATATCTAAGAAAACCCACCAATTACATCCACTCTCTGTCTTGCAGCATGCTAACACTAAGCATCCAGGCAGCGACAGAGAAGAGGGAAGACTCCCCTTCAACAAGAAGAAACCTCCAGCAGAATCAGCACCGGGCCCAGGCACACTGTGGCCATCTGCCACGACAGACTGGAGGTTTGAGAAAACAGAGCAGAGACAGAAAAACAGAGGCACACTTTCAGAATGTTTTAGGTGAGAAAAAAGTAGGAAGTTAGTTTTAAACTATTAAAGCTGCTTGGTACAAAAATCTGTTGCCATGTTGCTTACAAAACATTAAATTCCCCCACTAAACTACATTAAGATAGATTGTTTGATCAATGGTCGAAGCTTTTTAGTCACTTTATTATTTATTTTTTTTTACTGGTTTTCTGATTCTAAAACAGGAGTTTCACTGCAGCAAACACAGGTCACATGACACTTGTTTTTGTCTGCAAGTTGATGCAGCACCCTACTAGGAAGGCCCAGCCCCTTTCAAACCGATTTACTGTCAATTACAGACACCCAGTTGTGTTGCAACATGTTCAAAACAGATTCAAAAGCTGATCCTCCTCATGTCTGTCAAATTTAGTTTTGTTTCCAAAGATTATGTGGCGGATAGGGAGAGTTAAACTGAACCAACTGAGATGCAAACTAAAATGTAACAATTATTCAACTGATTTATTTTTAACATTCTAGTTTACAAAACAGTGTTGATTTCAACAACACTTTTTCCAGTGTTTCACTGAGAACTAGCTCCTATAATGAGCTCAGCAGATGCACACTTTCACCAGGTGTTCGCTAATTGCTGCTGGCTAGTCTGAAGGAGCTTAGTGGGGGAAATGCAGGGGAGAGCTGCTCTGTGAGGCTGAAGTTTGGAAGCTAAGAAACTGCAGCTCTGAGGAGGAGCTGCGTCTCGAAGGCGGGGCTAGGTCCACCCAGGCATTTAATTCAGCCGAATGGTCGCCACAGGATATTCAACAATTCCTAAAACATGCATGAAAAAATCAAAATAACACTACAGATTATGTTTCTGATGAGGGAATAACATGACATGGTACAAAGCTCATACTGTAAAACATCAGTGCTTCACACTACATGCAAATAATAGTCAGGCTGGCAACAGTCAGACCGTTACAGGAGATCCTCCCCACCCACAGTCATCACTATCTACACAAGAACGCTTCCAAAACCTGGACTAATATGAGTTACAATATTTAATTCCCCTTTGGGATCAATAAAGTATATTTAAATTTGAATTAAATACCATTTATCTTTAAATTGTTACTGGTATCTGAATTTCCTCACTGAGGGACAGTAAATAATATTTCTATTCTAAATAACTTGTCTCTCATAAGATTTTCTCTTTGATATCATGATTAATTTCTTCAGATTATCCTCCTTATCTACATATCAGGGAAGAGTTTGTATGTGGCTTAACACTAATACAACGTGAGATAGTTTGTTAGTCATGCTGCTTTTTTAAAGTCCTAACAGTTGGAAGAGAAAACACGTGCTGCTTCCAGTACACAGGACAGCCAGGCTGACTGGCAGCACTGTGAGCCACATTTGGGTTCAAGTTCAGCCTGTTTTTCTGTGTTCAGTAACAAAACCAGGCCGAACGACGTTTCCTCAAAAGCCCTCATCCTCTTTCACTGTAATCACTGGCGTCAAGTTACTAATGCACACCTCGGACATAATGTTCTATATTTTGTATTCTTGTGTTGTGATTTTTCACAATAAACGTTTTGTTCTTTAAGGGGGGAAAAAAAGAAAAGAAAATCCACCCTAGTTCAGAAGAAAAAAAAAAAGATTTTCACAGCTCGCCTAAAGAATTCCTATAAAAAATTTACATTGTAATATCAGAGTAACTTATTACCCTGATTAACTTCTTTTTTTTTTTTTTTTACGTTTTAAGTTTTTCTGATTATCACTAAACAGTCGGTGAAGGACGCACGGACTTGATAAGGTTTCCAGTGAACTAAGCAAAGTTTCTTGTTTTTTAGTCGGCTTGTTTACTTGCTGTCTGGACTCATTTTCTCCTCCCCCTCTGTGTAAAAGCCCCTCTACCATTTACAATGCCCTATTACGAGACCCTCGGGAACCGTAACGTCAGCACCGCCACCCTCCACCCCCACTTCAGCGTTAAAGAAAGAGGAAATTTACAAAGGTCACACAAGCGTTGAAGGGGGTTACAGAAACAAGTGATTATATGGGGAAAATTCCTGCTTTAGTTATAATCAGGAAAACAAAGTTTGTACCATCTGGCAAAGTCTTAAAACTGGTTTGACCAGGTTTATGTTCGTGACACCAGGAGATTCACTAACTGCTGACAGTAAATTTTGCTTGGAAGGAGTTTATCGGAAATCACCCCGTCTTCGGCTGACTTCGTTCTTTCACTTCTTTTCCACTTGCAGACTTTTACCTGACTCTGAACAAATTCTGTTTCAAATCTGAACTCAAGCATGTTTTACAAAACATGTTTCACGCAGACCATAATGGTTTTGTAAAGCTATATGCCGACAGCAATTTTTTACACCAGTAGTGACGACGAAGTCTCTGCCGCAGTGAGACGGTCAAGATGCAGCTCAGTAATGTGGATTTTCCAATCCATGTTTTGCAGACCTTATGGTTGGTTCCAGGGGTGCTAGCAAAGATCCTCAATGACTCTCCATCAAGTAGTACTGTCTAATGAAACTGAAAATAATGAGAAGACTTTCTTCTCTTTCGTCCTTCCACCTGTTTTTAATAGAGGTAACTGGATTCTTCACCACTGATGTCTTTTGGCTCTTTTTTAGTCACACAAGGTTGTTGAAAAGAGCACATTGAGTTTATCATGTTTACCATGACTTCATAGCAATCCCTCCTCCAGAATAAATATGTGGCGACAGTAGAAAGGAACTTTTACTCAAAGCTGGGTAGAGTAGCCAAACTACGTACTGAAGTACCAAATGCACTGTAGAAGAAGACAGAGGAGACCCAAGAAAAAAAGACGAAAGCCCAGATCCAGAAGTCCTTTTAAAACCATAAACGGAGTCAATGGCAGCACCTAACAGAGTGAGTTCACCTAACAGAGAAATCTAGCTAACTAGACAAACCTGTGAGCAAGAGGTAAAATAAATGGAATGAACAAACGGAATGTATTTCATTTAAACTCAAAGACAGGACAAAAGTAATATCCTCTGTAGAAGCCTAACATCAATCGGGACAGAAAATGATGGAGAAATCGGGGTCTGAATTGTGGAATTTAAAATATGAGAAAGTGCAAAATAATTTGGTAATGTGTGCATTTGATAAATCAGATTACTACTGGCCAAAGTCTTCTAGAGGTGCAGCTTTACACTGAAGTTCACTGTGAAGGAGCATTGACAGAGAACGGGTGTCGGTCGCTGCTCTCTCAACCTTTCTGTTCTGTGACCCATTCAGCTGAAGCATAACTGTTCATTCATATGTACCACTTGCAGAGCAAAGTTCTTCATTCAGGAAACAATGAAGAGCACTTTCGGTAAGTTTTGTCGGCACAAAGTTTATTGGAACTATGAGAACATGTAGCAACCAGAGCCTGTGACCATAAACAGGAAACAAGCTAGCATTAGCCTACCGTTTCTTCAAACGCCTCCATCAACAGAGATCCTTAGCGAAGCATGATGTGTTTTTACTGACACTTCTAGCGAGTCAGGTCTTCATTTTGAAATAAATGCTAAAGCTAAGTATGTTTTAAGTGACGTGTTGTTCGAACTTTATAGTAGCTTTGTAAAACCAACCCAGCACTGTTTGAATCTCAAGAGGCCTGGAAAAGTTTCATGTGGTTGAATGGAAGTTATGTTCAAGAGTACAGCAAATAAAGTTAACAAAGGAATCCCTGTGCCAACAAGAAAACACTGTTAAGCCTCTAGTGATTCTAATGTTGCCCATATGAAATGCTGTCACCTTTACATATTGTTAAATCAAATTGTCAGGTGGCAAATCATGCCGAAAATAAAGCAGAAATTTTTTGTTTATCAAGTTTAGATCTTGCTGCTACAGAAACAAACCTTGTGAAAGAAGAGACACTACAGCACCAACTCTGAACACAGGGTTTGTTTTGAATGACAAAGAGAAGAAAAAGGCAGAGAGGTTTTGGACACACTGCCAATTTTTACTAAACCACATTAGAACTTCTTTTTGTGCAATACACAGCAAAATCTTTCTGCTAAAGATGCAACAACTTCCACAAACCTGGCCAACATGGCAGCCTTTAATGCAAATGGAAAACCAATTTGATTCTCTTTCAAATATTAAAAATCTGCTTCAGAAGAAAACAAAAAGTCATGTTGCAAAGTTTTTTTGGCATGTCAGAGCATGGGTAGCGTGGTTAGATGCCCTTAAGGGTATAAGTTGAGCAAGCAGGCGAAAGCACAGCGTTTCCAAGAACTTTCTGGGGAAAAGGGAGCGGAAACCCGGGGAAAATTCCCAGATCCGGTATGTTCTCAATTAAAGCCGTCTACTCCTCCGTGAAATTGAAGAAACCGAGTGACTCAGCGCTTTCTCTGTTTTAGCTGGTCACCAGTGATGAAAAAAAAATACTCATTCACATCCAACTTTAGGAATGCTGGGATTTCTACTTAAATCATAGTAACTGGATAGAAAAAGCCGCTGGATTTTTTTTGTTTCTCTTCCCTGCTATAATTGAAAAAAGATTCCTTACTGATATCCTGGGAGAAATCTCATGAAATCTTTAATGTCCCAACAGGGACTTCCTGGGTCATGCTCCTTAAGCCAGTTGTTGTTTCAGCTTCGGCACCTAGGTTCAACGTTCAACGTCATTCTTAGGCACTTAAATAACATCCAGCTTTGTTGTGGCAGCTTCCAGTTGGGTCACCGAAAAGAAAACTCCCTCTCCCACTGTGTTTACCTCTCTTCTGCCTCTCTTCTTTTGATGGGGAGGCCGAACACAAGGAAAGTCTGAATTTCATTCAAGACTTTTATTGAGGTCAAAGTTCAGGTCAGAGCCCACATCATGGAAATCTTTAAAATTTTTCCCGAACCAATATGAGCATTCCTGTTATTTGTGACTGATTCATCAACTGCTCCAAACACAGCTGCAGAGGAACATTGATTAATATTTCTAGATGACCTGAGAATGTCTACTAGCACAGTTGAAGGCAGACCATTCAGCTACACCGGCAGCCATTGTCCTTCAACAGACCTGGGTAAAAATAATTAGGTAATTAGGATACTAAGAAGGTAATTCAGACATCTGAACTATCTTCTTAGTATCCCAAAGGAATAGCTGTACTGTTTTTTTAACTGTGAAATCAGACCAAATTTTACATCTGATAGTATTAGCAAATTAATTCTGTCAGAAAAAATGAAAGATTGTTTTAGAGAATTTATCAAACTTTCTTTCAGTTCATGAATTTACATACATTTTCTCACCATTTGGTAGGATAACCTCCTCCACAATGTTTTTGCAGTGGTTTGCTGGGATTCTGGCTCGTTCCTCTTGACAGAACTGCAGTAATCGCTCACTCAGACCCGTTCAACCACTAACTTTCTCTGCCGTTGTTCTTAAGCCACTTTATAAGTATTTTGGCAGTATCCTTGGTTACTGTCCATTCGGCTGACCGATTTGTGCCCGGGCTATAAACTCCAGACTTGAGATGATGTGTCGATGTTTTTACAGTTTCTTCATGACACCAGTTTACCTTTCACCCTGTGACAAAACACGGGAGCGCCATGATGGTGCCGCCCCAATAGGCTGAACAACAGGTCATCTAGAGGCCGTTCTCCACGTCAACCCAGTTCAGTTTTTTATTTTACTTTCATTAGACCACAGGGCATGTCTCCAACAATTTAGGTCTTTGTCCTTGAGTGTATTTGCAAACAATAATATGTTTTTCTGCCTTTCAGCCCATGTTGGTCCATAAACCAATTCACTCATAATGACACTTTCGTAGTTTCAGCCAATATCTTGTGCTTTTTGGAATCTGTTTCCTTCCTGAATGGTATGGTGGTTTCCAAGCTGCTTATTTTGGTGTATAAATATTTCCATCAGATTTGAGAAGTTCACCATTGTCTTCCTGATATCTTGGCTGATTTCTATTGATTTTCCATAAATTTGCAAATGCACGCAGCAAAACTGAAGGCTTTCCCATACTCCCATCAGAAGCCAAGCAGTTGACTCGTGGTTTCAGGACATGCATATTATTACACACACCTTTCACACATGGCGCATCACACTACATCAATGAGAGCCAACTTTAACTTCAGATGAAGTATAGGAGAGCCTTCAACTTAGTGACATAATAATCTGTTGACATAACAGAATGTGGTTAATGTGGGTAATGTGGTTACCCACATTATTATGTGGGTAACCACAAAATAATCTGTGGTTACCCACATTTAAAGGTATAGTAATTTTAGAGTATGTCAACTTTAAACTGAATTAAGTGCAAGTTTAAGCTAGTAAAATTTTAGAATTATTCTAGGACTGTACATAAATAATTTTGGTGATCCTAAATGATTTAAAAAAGAAACTGTCTAGTCAGAGTTCATGTCAGAAAATGAGAACAACTGGTTTTCACCAATTGTGTCTTATTTTATGCAACGCATCTGGTTTCAGCTTGGATGTCATGTTGACGTGTGAAAAACTGCAGAAAGGTAGATTTGCTCCAAGATCAGAACTTGACACCCAGGAACAAACAATACACAGATAAGTCTCAAACGGCCTTAAAGGGATTTGTCAGGAGTTTAGTCCAGACGGATCACCAGGAAACTCTTCTCTGCAGAAGGCAGGGAACATCCCTGACAACTTAATTGCAGAAAATTCTGCACACTTACGTAAAACCTGCAGGAAGACAGGATGTCTGCAGATCAGAAGAGCCAAAGTAAAGTTGATTTTGTTGTTCAGTGTGTGACTGTCAGGGTCAAGATTAATCACTCATCTATAACTTACATCATGCATGCAACAAAAAATCGATATTGGAATGGGATTTAACATGTGCCCATTATGGACGAAAAGAGAAGTTACGCTGTCATGTTTTAGCCGGATGAAGTGTTTTCCATAACAAAACCGACATATGTGCCAGAGTTGGAATTTTTTAATTTTCTTTGTAAACGACAGAGAATGTTCTGTTCTTAAACAGCACACATGCCAACAATCAGGAGTATTTCTGACAAATTCGAAACATTTCTCTTGTTTTTTCCTGTTGAACCAGTGATTTTCCACTGTTTGTTTGATGGGCTTGGAAAAAGAATGAGTGCATGGTGCCATCTAGTGGCCGTTGTCCAAAAATACGGGTCATCTCAAAATATAGTTGAGATTTTCAAAGCTTTGCTGTGATGCAGTGCTGGATCTTATGGTGTTAACAGCTGTACGCTCACAACGAGCTGGTTTTTCTAACAAAATGTAATATTAGTATTTATAATAGCAATAGTACAGTTAAACAATAACAATAATAATAATAGTCATCTTTGTTGTCTCTGTATGTCTGGCCAAATAAAACAACAGTACCAATATATTTACAAATCCAAAGTACCACAACGGAAGCAATACAAGCTGACCTAAACATTCAGTGGCAGTTAAAGCAGTTGTAAAGTAACCTTGTCAGTTTTTGGTCTACAAAATGTTATTTATCTTGATAGTAAGTCTTGTCATTAATTATAGAAACAAATGCTCAAATCTTATGTATAATTTAACCTATTAAATGTTATTTTGAGGAGAAGTTGTAATATGTCTGCATTAGTATTCTTTTTCCATTTCGACCTGCTAACTAATAAAATATGAACGGATCGAGAACCATGATCAGACTCAGCTCCGAGCGACTCCCTGCTGGGATTCATTAGCAGATAGTGTGGCAAAACGACTCAACAGCGCCCCCTATGTTTAATCTAATTTAAAAAGTATCATATAGAACTGAAAATCGGTACCTGTGTTTGTCAGGAGTAACAAAGGCATCTACTGAAGATGTGCTGTAAATTTACAAGCATGAGCAGTAATGGATCAAAACCACCATCTTTACACTTGATAAACTCTCTTTATCAAAGTTATCAATATTTGTGTGTTTTTGCCCAGGGAGTTCAAATTGCCAGGCCTCAGTTTTAGACTTCTTGCCATGAAAGGCAAATGTGTGAAATTTGCTGATGTCAGATTCACACCAAACTTCCAGAATACATTAGATCTGGTCCTCAGCAATACTATATGTCTTTATATTCTGACATCCTCAAATTTCTGCTATATGCACTTTATTGTCCATTTGATCCTTTACAGAATTTTGGCATATGGACTTGATGTGGTTTTGTAGTGTCTTCCATCTTGTCTGTGGAAAATGCAACCAGCTGTAAGTTGACCCTAACAACTGGTCAACTTACAAGTTGTAAGGTGGTCAAATTTACTGAACTTTTTTTTAATTGATGGAAACTGACCTGTATGACCATCTTGGTGGGGCAAGGTAAAATATGTAGGCAAGGATGCAACAAACTAAAGTAATGCATTTTCACAATGTGATTTCACAATAATTGTCAGTTTATACTTGCGTAAGTAGTAAAATTATTTGTTTACCAGAACAAACTAAACTTAACTTAACAAACTTAACTTAACACTTTCAGTAACGGCCCTAAACTCCAGAAAACAACAGCATAAACAGAATTCTGAATCTGAGTCTAACGGCCAGTATTGCGATATGTTCTCCCTCTCTGAGTTTGACCGTAAGTGTAACTTATTTCACACCCTTTGCAAACAGCTGGTAAACTAAGTCAGTGGGAGGTAAGGGGAGCTTAGCTGCGAAGATATTCCCATTGCTGCTGACTTGCAGGATAGATGCTGACCCACAGATGACTCCTGCCAAACTCCGCCCGTAAGAACATCTTTCCCTGAGTTATTCAAGACCGGGAGCCAGTATATCTCTGTGGCATCTCCTGGACCTTGCCTGCTTGGAGTGAAAACGCAGTGTAAGGCATGCTTCAGTCTTTAAATTGATATAAATATGTATATAAATATATGTGCATTTTGATTTTATGGAAATAACCACAATTTTACATGTTAAGGTTCTGGTACTTAGTTAAAATTCCCACTGATCGATGTGATATATGTACTCTTGGATGGTTCCAAGACAGTTTCGCAAGTTCAAAAATGGTGAGTAAGGCATCAGTGGTAAAAACTAAATCTTCACTGATCTTACAGATGTCTGAAAGAACAGCTGCTGTGAAATGGAGCAGAAGAAAATGTCAAGTGAGACTTTGTGTAACTCATAGCCCGTCTGATGGACATACTGTAAGTAGCCCTGACAATGTGAAGACGTACTCTTCATTTCACAGTGTGTGTGCTGGTGAAGATTTGCTTGCTGACAGCAGAGACAATGGAGTTCTTTATCTAAATCCTCAAACACCAAACTGGTGTCTTGTAGAGAGGTTTGCTGAACTTTCACCAGCACAGGAGGAAAAGATGCCCGTGAAAGAAGTCCACAGGAGGGCCATGGCACCACGTTCCAAACATGCTAAGACCAAAAACAAACATAATGGATTGGCAGATGCTTTAAAGGAGAAGGAAATAAACTCTGTCCAACACTTAACAAAACAAAACAAGGACTCAGACCAACTGAGGACAGCTAATCTGAAAGAGATAAATGCTGAGGAATACTCTCCTAATGAGGAAGGAAAAGGGACCAAAAAGAGACTCAGAAAAAACCCCTCGGCAAATAATTCACCTAAAAAATGTAAAGACAATAAAGTTCCACGAGTTTTGGCTGCAATGAAAAGACGAAGTGCAGTGGACACTGAGGACCGACCTTTCAAATGCACACACTGCCACTGGGCTTTCAAGAAACTCTGCAACCTCCAGAGCCACTTGCAAACACACTCTGGCCTCAAGCCACATGTGTGTGACATATGCGGCAAAGCTTATTCACATCAGGGCACTCTGCAACAGCACAAGCGTCTGCACACTGGGGAAAGGCCGTATTGCTGTCCCTTCTGTGACAAAACATACATCTGGTCCTCAGATTACCGCAAGCACATCCGCACACACACCGGCGAGAAGCCCTACATCTGTGAAACATGCGGCAAAGATTTTATCCGCTCCTCCGACCTGAGGAAGCATGAGCGGAACATGCACACCAACAACAAGCCTTTCCCATGTCCGCACTGTGGCAAGACCTTCAACAAACCTCTCTCCCTGAAGCGCCACGAGCGCAAGCACCTTGGAGAAAGACCCTTCTCCTGTCCGGACTGTGGCAAAGCATTCGCTCTAGCCAGCCGCATGGCCGAGCACCAGAAGGTCCACATGGGAGTGCGGCCCTTTGTTTGCTCCGTGTGCTCCAAGTGCTTCACAAAATCCTCCAATCTAACAGAGCACAAAGCCATTCACAGTGGAGTGCGGCCTCATAAGTGTGGAGAGTGCGGCGTGGCGTTCGCCATGGCTTCCCGTCTGGTTCGTCACCAGTTCATTCACAACAACCAGAAGCCTTACGGCTGCATGGGCTGTGGCAAGAACTTCAGCCACCTCACGCAGCTGAAGCTGCACCAGGAGCAAACCTGTGCCGGCAGGATCTTTGTCTGTGTAGAGTGTGACAAATCTTTCCAGTGTGCCACAAAGCTTGCGCAGCATGTGGCGGAACACAACGAGAAAAAAATGTGACCCCAACACATTTGGTATTTAACATATGATGTTTAAACCATATGTCAGAAATCTTCATTCAGTACAGAAGAGCACTGTAAGATTAAATTTATTTAATAATTTAGTGAAATGTAGATAACGGTCCTGCATGAGAGTAGATTACACAAAATGATGTCTGATAGAGCCGTGAAACTTTCAGGTTTCTTCTGTTTTTACTTTCGTTTTCCAAAATCAGATCAGGAAATATAGAAAGCATTAAATAATGATTCCATTTATGAATGGGAGAAAAGGCCAAGGCCACCTGGCCCTAAAAGAAAATGGAATGAGCCCTAAATCTAAATCTGGCAATGAGTTTATAAATTGCTGTTGTGGAACTTTGGCGCAACTTTCTTTTCAAAATAGTTTTTGTTGGTATACTTTGGATCATTGTTGAACTTAAGATCACCTGGTAGCTGAATGTTCTCCTACAGTATTTTTAGGTTGAGAGTCTTATTCCAGGTTCAGTCAAATACAGCATGTTGTCCAGGACCTGAAGCAGCGAAGCAGAACTTTATACATTCCAAAAAGTTCCACATTTGCCTTTTACAGCTCATAGAAAGTGTTGGGGCTTATGAAAATGTCTTATGGTAAACATCAGGTCCGTGTGTTGTTTAGGTCAGCCATGGTGTTAATCCTGAAATGCTCCCATGGGTGCCAGACAAGAGAGGCCTGCAATGTTTTAAATGTTGTTCTGTTTTGCTTTTTTTTTTTTTTCTGACCCTTGGATGATTTACAGAAACACTATTAGCGTAATCCTGGAAGGCCGGCCACTCCTGTGCTGGACTATGTAACTCTTTCTAGACTGATAGATGCCACTGACTTTGTTTCTCATGCGTTCTTGAATTTTTGATTGACCAAAACCAATCCAATGGGCTTGGTAGAATTAGCAGCAAAAGAAGACTCTGTTGAGCTTGACTTACATTTTGATAACTTAGATTTTTTTCTTGTTGTCAGACAGATTCTATTTAAGAGATTTTTTGATTCTACAACTCTGGCAGAAATAAAGATAGAGGAATTCAAATAAATTACAGTTAAATCACCATTTAACAAAGAAGAATATTTCTTTTTCACATTGGGCCAGGTTGACTTGGATTGCGTCTTTCCCTTAATAATTGAAATCATTTGAAAACTGCTTTTTGAATTTACTGTTTGATTTTGATTGTTTTTTTTTGTTTGTTTGTTTTTTTTGATGATCTGAAACATTCAAGTTGGACAAAAAAAGAGAGTACTTTGAAATACTTAGCCCTGATGCAAACCCACCCCCATCAGGGCTAAATATTTCCACCAACACAGCTCTGATATTGGAGCTGGCAGGGATGTCAAACCGCTTATGGACGTGTTAGGCTGTTATTAATGTGAGAATCCACATGTGACTGATAATACGCACAACTTTTTCTCTTTGCATTTTGGCTCACAAATAAAGTAGCACCAACTGACAAAGACTTGGCTTTGAATAATTTGTTCTGGTTTGAGTGTGGCATCATTTCTTTCTCTTGTGTCTAATGATACACAGAAATCAAACTGTTCATTCGTTAGACTTTTCTGAACAGCACTACTCATCTAAACAAAACTCAGACATACAGCAGCTGTTTTGAGGTGCTTTTATATAAAAAATATTTTTTGCAAATTTATTGAAACTGTCACTGTGTCATGACAGTATACTATGGGACAGATAATCTATGAAAAAATAAAGCTTTCTCCCAGTGTTCCCAGAGCTAACTAGAAACAACCAGTCAAAGCCAAAAGGAGGGTCTTAGTGCTGTCAATCATGCCCGTGTTCATGCCGCTCCCTCCCCCTCCCCTTTGCTCTATGCTATGCTATGTCTTCTCCCCATCAGCAGCCTGCCAGGAATGCTAAGGCTAATTCCCATATAGGAATTAGCCTTAGCTATTTTCTAGAAAACCATTTATCGGCCGTCATTTATCCGATGACGGTGGATAAATGGTTTTCCTCTAATAGTGAGTTTCTTTTCCACCATTAGCGTATTTATCAGCACATTCACAATTTTGATTGTCAGTGCTAAGACCCTCCTCCTGGCTCTGACTGGTTGTTATGGTCTAGCGGCGCATTTCTTCGGACAAAGATGGGAATTCTCAAAGGCAACTGTTAGTCATGTTGTTTGGAACGGGAGGTGGGGGAATTGGGTTGTCACATGAAGTATTAATAATGTTTTGCAAAATGTAGTGTCAACGCTACCTTTAGCTGTCGCTTACAAGGTCATTCATTTTACAAGCAGAATTAAAAATATAATTTATTCTATTTTGTCTAAACCTCAGTGTTATAATTCTGCTACGCTGTTTCAAATGCAGTGTATTAAAAATGTACTGTTCACACTTTATCATCTAGTAAATTTTGCCTTCTATCATATTATACTTAAGCAATCAGAATGAATTTATCCTTAGTGGCCTAATTATAATTCTTTGACACTCCAGAGACTGCTTGAAATGCTATGCCACAAATCCATTTCATGTTCTAAGTAGCTTATGCTGTGACACATTACAGGCAGACGGTGACACGTCTGCTGTTTGTGTGTGTTACATTCCCTGACCGATCACACTCGGCTTCTGCAGACGAACAGCAAAAAGGAGCCGGCACCTGCCATGTTGTCACCAGGCCTGTGCAAAGTGAGAGGCCAGCTTGGCATCATTGTTATTTCTGAGCTCAGACCCGTCCGTCATTTATTCACCGTGGCTGTATGACAGGAAACAGAACATTCAGGCTGAGAATTTGTTAACGTTTTAATGTTTTAGTGTCATTGAAAGGGAAACAGATAATTGTCATGTAACTGATATGTAGAAGGCATTAATATACTTTAAAAACAAAACCTCACTGCTTAACTTAAAACATCTTAAATATATACAGACGTGTTTACAAGATGACAAAGTAACAAAACAGGTGATCCTCAAAGTAAATGTAGTTCTACAGACATTTAGTAGATAACTAAGATAAACCTTCCTCACATGAACATTTCATAAACGGTTTAACTCTATAAATGTTTCCTGGGGGAGGGAGGGAATGAGCAGAAACGCTACTGATTGGTAGCCTGGCAGAGGTCTCCCTTTACATAGAAACCCCCCCACCCACACACACACACACCCACACGTGTTATTTTAAAAGTTGGCAGTGAGACGACATGAGGAAGTGCAGTTTGTGCACTTTGCAATTACAATAAAAAAACAGACACTGCCTTCATTTACATAAAATCCTTAAGAGAGTCAGAATGGCTAAAGATAAAGCCATACTGATGAAAGTGTTTCATTTGTGTGTTTTAAAGCAGTGGCTGTTACTCAGATTAAAAATAGATCTGTTAGACTTACAGCTTTTTTCTACATTCAAAGGACTGATAATCAGGCACAGCATGATCGCTATGCACAACTTAAGTCATCAGCTAGTGGGCACAAGTTGTTCAAGTTGGCTTTAACTTTCTGTGTCACGTGAAAACTTGCATCTTTGCTGCTGATTAAACTGACTCCAGTCACTTGTAGGCTGTAGTCACTGTAGTCAGAGATGCTGTCCTGCCGTGTGCCCCCCGGTTATTTCCCCACAGTCAGCTTTCAGAAAGCATACCTCGGCTGTCACAGCCGCTGCAATTTGAGTTGCGAGTATTTCTGTTCCATGCATGGAACACGATGGTGAGTCCGCTGTAAGGGTCTGAAACGGGACCCCAAAGAAAGAATCATCTGTGCAAGCAAGCAGTATACATTTCTTCCTGGTGGCAGTATATGTGCGCAAAGTCCTCACTTCGATTTAAGTGTAATCAAACGTTCTGCAAACATAAAGACATTTAATCAAAACTGACTTTTTGTGATGGTTTGTAGAGCAAAATGTATTAATGCTTTACCTTTGATGGAGTTATGCAGCTTTTACTACCTTGGCTGCAGGCCTGTGAGGAAAATATGAAGGTTTACAAAAAAAAACACATTAGCAACCGTAAATAAGGGTTAAATGACGTTAGAAAGAGCCAAACTTCTGCAGTTATAAATTTCACGTTATAAAGAACTGAAAGCTGCATGACATGAGAGGGATTAGACGTTTTGGACTGCCTCTGTCAAAACGCTCCAAACATCACTAAAGATGTGAACAGTGTTTAAGCAAACAGCATACGACTGGTAGAGGTAAAACCCGCTGCTTTACATAACAAGCCACAACCACAAAAGCATGAAGTAGGAACAAAAAGAACATGGCATGCAGCTTTTTTACCAACACAAATCTGAAAAATGCAGCGTCCATTTTTACTTGGCACCTGACTAACTACCACCTTTTGCTGCAGCTGTAGCTGCAAACCTTCTAAGTGTTTTCACACCTGATATTTCGGTAGAATCAGTTCAATTAGGGACCAAAATTGTAACATTTGTTGAATTTTCAGCTGCTGCGGTTTGGAAAACCTGTTCCACCAATTGCCTGTGGTGGCGCTGCACCCAGAACCACTGAAGGAGACAATGAGCACAACTTTATCCTTTGAAAAATGTGAGCAAAAATAGAGTGGCGTCAGATTTTAGCGGTTGCAGAGTTTCTCTTTGGTAAAAGACAACAAGACATTTCTCCCACTGGCGCTAGACGTATTGTTTGTTTCGGTTTGTTTTGTTTGTATTTGCCCAGAATGCCCTGCGCTGTAGTCCACTTCCTGCTTTTCAAGCAGCCTCCGGTTCGCTTGCAACCACGTTTAGTCAAAACGCACAAGAGGTTATTTCAACTGAACTGAGAAGAAGGTTTGTTGGTGGACCAAAGTTTGCTTTTTTTGCTTTGATTAGGAAAAATTCACACCTCCCCAAAAGAACAAGACCTTCTAGGCAAACAAACTAGAGTTCGATTAAAGCGGACTAAGCTGGGCCGGTGTGAATGCACTTTATAGGTGTTCACTTTGTACATCTATAAAAGTTTTAATTTGATGAGAGCTTTAGCTCTCCTAATACAGACAGCTGGTCAACACAGTTACACAGGAAAACTATTTTTTAATTTGTCTCATGACTCACCTGCTCTCCTTGAGAAAGGATTTATCCCAGCCGGGGATGCTGGACCTGTGGCAGCAGGGAGAGCAGCGGGTGGAGGAGCAGGGTGGTGGCCAGCAGCTGAGAGCTGGTCCTACAGATCAACACATTAATATAAACCTAATTTTAACAAACTCATGAAATCAATCATGTTTTCCATCTGTTGACATCTCACCGTCTGAGCTGGGATGTCGTTCTCTGTGTTTTCCTGGACATCTTTTGGTTTGGATTTGAACCAGCCACTGAACCATCCAGCCTTGGTGCTCTGTGTGCACAGAACAAAGACTGAATCCATGTCACCTCCTGTCAGCTGGCAGGAGCTGCACTTCTATTAACCATAAAAATGTGCAATTTGAAATTTCAAAAATAAATTTGCCAAATGGAAACATCGCAATTTCCACAAAAAAAACTGTTTTGTCATAAAAAGTTTTTTTCACTAGGACGAAGTTTTACTGCAATATCAAATTAATTGTATTTTGTAAAACAACAATGGAACAGCATATGTAGTCACTGCCAAATAGGCGGGCTTTGTTGCTCCAATGCCTGAATAAGACGCTGACGTCTCCTCTAATTGGCTGATAGATGATGAGCTCCCTGGCTGAATTATGAATATATTTTATGTTACTGTTTACATCTGTTACTGTAATGATTTATCACATGAACAATGTGTGATTTTAATTTCATTTTTGATTTAATGGAAACATAAGAATTGCATGTTCATCTCACATATTCCAGAATAAAGACAAACATTTGGGTACATTAGTAATGGAAACGCTGCTGGTGTAGCAGCTCTAAACATCCTACCTGTTTAGGAACCTCTTTGGGCCCCTCAGGCTCCTCCACAGCACCAGTGACGGCCCACTGGTTTTGATTATGACCGAAGCTAACCTCAAGCATCTGATTAGTCATTTCCAATAGAAAGCAAAGAGTTGGTTTCTGAAATAAATCAACAATTGCTCTGCTGTTTTGAACAGATAATGACTACGAAGAAACCTCTCACCGTCCCGCCCCCGGAAGACGAGTCTGCCTCTGGGAATGAAAACAAAGTAGTTGAGCAGAGAGCTGAAGGTTGTGAATGTCTGAAGAGAGACAGGAATGAATGACGTTTGCCAGGGGATCCTCACCAGCAGCTGCCAGAGAAACATTACTCAGAGGACAATGTGGCATGGAACTCCTGACTTCAACACCATCCGTGTAATGATGACTGAAGTTTTGGCCGGCGGGGGCCGAAGGAGCATGAACTGCTATTGTTGGCATGGAGGGAGCATCAGCAAGAGGCCTTGACAGAGTAAGAGGCAGAGAATAGCACAGCTGGTCAAAACTGAGCTGCCATGTATGAACCAACCTGAGTGATTTACAGTGCTACTAACAGTTCTCTACCTTTGCTGCGTTTCTGTGTCAGTGTTTGACATCATTTCCTGTGTTTCCTCTCTACTCCCATGAATGAGGCTGTCCTGATGCTCAGAGCTTTGAAAATAGAGAAACTCGGGCTCCAGATTCTGGTTGTGACAACTTGAATCATCCAGATCGGATTCTGTACAGAGAGATAGATAAATGGATTTTTATACCAAATATGTAAGAAATACATTTCAAATTAGATGTTTTCATATCCGTTATACAAAGACAGACATTTAAATCAGACAAAACCTTTCCGCTTGTAGGTCATTTTGGATTTCCAAGAGAAGTTTGCTTAATGACAGAATAACTAGAGAAAAAAAAAAAAAAAAAAAAAAAAAAATATATATATATATATATATATATATATATTTATATATATATATATATATATATATTTATATAGAT